>JAQISU010000342.1:17500-115412 GCA_029339505.1 Unio delphinus
ATTTTCTTGTCTTGATGTGAGATTATCACTGCTGCTCTTTCCTCGTTCATGGTAGCATCAACACTACCATAAATTCGAAATGTCGACCAACATCGAGATGCTCCATCGCGCATGAATTCATTAAAACAATCACGGATTTTACCTATCATGCTTCTGTCACTTATTAGACCCTTTGGTACATCAGTGGAGACTTTATCAATATTGAATTCATTTTTTTTCCAAGGCGTAATTTTCGATAATCTCTCGAACTCCTCCACATCATAATTAAAACAAGTATTTGAATAAATAATTTATTATATATAGAATCATAGCAAATGGCTTATGATAGGATCAGTAACCGCCTGTAACAAATTATGCAGCAATTCATTCTGTGGATATCATTTACAAACTGTACGTCGTGGAAGCTTAGATCCGCTAACTTGTATCCGATGTAGGGTAGGTGTTCGGAGTAAATCACAATTGTGTCTCAGCAGTGGTGGTAAACGATACAGAGATATGAAGCTTTATTATGATAACAGAATCAAATATTCCGTTATAAACTGTATCAGTGACTCTGACACTGTCAAGGATAAAATCATAAGAACACGTCAAGACTATATTGATAGATTCCCAAGTAATTATTAAACCAAATAATACATTAAACAAATAATATTATAGTATATAAATGAACCAAGAATTTCAACCACATCCCGTGATTTCCAATTATGAAGCGTCTCGTGACGGTATTATCAGACACCGCAGACTGAAGAACCCAGTTGGTGTTGTGAGTGATCAAGGATATTTGAAGACTGTCGCTGGAACAAAAAATATTATTGTCATCGATTTGTCTACGAGGTGTTTACTGGAGTGATCATGGATTGTTTTGTTAATGATCACATAAATGGTGTTAAAATCGATAATTGAAAACCCTAAACGAGATGAGTGTGGAAAACACTCAAAAAATTCGAAACCCATAAAAACATATAATACAGACAATATGGAGCAAATAGTATTCCAATAAATGAATGAAGTCGGAAAATATTTCGATATTTGGGAGCCCTCAGTACGAAAAGTAGCAGTAGGGATATATCGATCGGCTTTTTTTTAAAAAAAAATAAAAAACATAATTGAATTTACATACGTTGGAATTCTATTTTGTACTATATGTATATAGAATTAAGGGTAATGACTCGTGTAGGCTTGTGTGTGTAGTTTTGAAACAACGATAACTCTTTTGTTGTAGTCACGTGTATCTCAATGGGATAATGTTTTTTTGTGTTGGTTTATTTTCCGCATCAGGTAATTTTTTTGTTGTCATCATTATATCAGTTTGACCTTAACCAAATGGCATCTTTGCCCCCCAAACTGATATAATATAACAAAACGGCACTCTGCCTCAAACTAAAAAACTGACACAATTCCCCATACACTACCGGACTGGAAACAACACAACCTTGATTGCCCTACATGTACCCAAATTCCTTCCTGGCACGGAAAGAAAAACTACAATAACTGATTTGTCGAAAATAACAAAGTTGATCCAAAATTTGGAAAATATAAAACGGCATACGGAATAACTGTGATTGATACACATATATCGTATTCAAAAACACATACCCGTAGATTAGAACATTTAGCGTATTCCATACACGTTAGGATCTCGTCCTGGAGGCCATCGTTCAAAACTCGTGACAGGCATTGATTGTCGACGGTACCCATTTCAAAGGTTTATCTATATAATTGAAGGGTGCCAGCCTAAAGGTACTTGTGTACACCTCCCGTCACGTCAAATACATGACGGTATGATTTTGCACCCCCAGGATTTTAATTCTTGGGGGGAGGTGTACTACAACAATGGCGCCCCCAAAATAAACAATAGCATGGATGCAAAAGCATACATAGATAAGATGAAATTATTTTTTTTAACCCGACCATTTATGTGCGATTGTACTTTTGCAAAAATAAATTTCATTACGTGCTTAAGTCAAGATCTGAAAACCCGCTAAAACATACGGTGTTTTTACCACATAATGACAGAATAACTAAGAAATGATGAATGGGAAGGGTTCTTATAGAATTTGCAGTAAGACTAAAAACAGAAGGCAAACTTGTTTTGAATCGACATATAAATGATATGTATGGGATAGACTTCTGTTAGACATATTACAATAAAACGTATGCCCTACTATGAACCAAAATAGTCTCACATAGTATCTGTAATAACATGATAATTATTGTCAAATTCTACAAATTAGTTATACAACATCTCACCTTTCACTGTTACATTTATAGGTGTGTGATGAGTACAGGAATGTTTAAACACATTTAATTGTGTGAATGCGTCTGCACGTGCATATGAATGTTTGTACGTATGTATGTATGTATGTATGTATGTATGTATGTATGTATGTATGTATGTATGTATGTATGTATGTATGTATGTATGTATGTATGTATGTATGTATGTATGTATGTATGTATGTATGTATGTATGTATGTTTATATATATGTGTATACGATCATATATATATATGAATGAGTGTGTGTCAGCAGCAGTGAGAGCGAGCAGACCATCTGTTGGAAGCGTCCCTTTACTAAACGAAAGCTTTTTACGAAAATGAAGAAAAAAAAACAACAAGAACTGTCACTAACTTTCGAAGGTGTCTCAAATCAAGTTAGTCAATTGTATAACTGTGCTGTTTTCTTGTAGATTTTTAATGTTTATAAAATGCCCATTCTGCGGCTGTAAATTAGATCTTTGTTATATAAACAATGATTGGAGAAGCGTATAACACGCGGTGAGCACGATAGCTACTAGAATCAATTACTGACAGTCCGTGATTCTTTGAGGTTGAAAATTCAGAAAGTCATCAACACTTATTCAAACCTGTTATTTAAACATATATGACTATGCTTCCTCAATGGAATAAAAAGCTGAGCAAACTGAAGAAACATGAAGGCTTTTACAAGATCTTCCTGGTCGAATGTCTCATCTAGCAAAACCTCTTACCAAATGGAACAAAACATAAAGGAATACTCGAAGAATTACGTAATACATTTATTGAAGATATTTTAAAATCAATCGATACAATTGATCCAAATGATTATCAAGCGCATGTTGGACTTATGAAAATAGAAAAAAGATGTTGAGACTGACATATGGAAAATATATTTCCAGTCTGCAAAACTGAGCTGATATGTTTTATCAAATTATAACACAAGTCGAATCGAAAATAAAATTGCATCATATATAGGATTCATCATTGTGGTAAGCGATGTGTTTTGTCAATATGAAGAATGAAAATAGCAAAAGTGAAAGAACAAAACCAAGTAAAGAAAGAACATTATCAGCATAAACCATAATAGAGAGAGAAGTTCTGCCAACCGTTTAGAAATGAATTTATAAAATTAAGCCAGGATGTTTCAAAAACAATTTAAAGATATGGATGATGTTCAATTAGATAAATATACTGCAGATGATTTGAATAATTTTTCTGAAATCTTAGAAAAATAGCTTGGACTTAATGAAGATGATTATCTTAAGATTATCTTTATAATTCGTCATTATAATGGTAGTATTAGAAGGAATGATCCAGATTTTTATAAAGGTTTCTGCAAACGTAGATCAACTAAAAACATTAGAAGATGTATAGTATGATACTCCTGGTGCTACTGGAAGTGGCTTTCCAATCACTGCTTGGAGAAGCGGTCATTGTGCCTGTCCTAAGAATATTCTCGATGACGTACAACGTTTAGAAATACTAGTTGGAGGAGAATGAGCTCGAAATAATTCTTGGCAAATAATTACTGAAGCAGCTGATATTTGTCAGCGAGTAGTTATGGGTATTATCATGGACATTAGCATTTTTCGATCTCTTATCGATGCAATTGTTGATGGTTATCATAGTGACTAATTGTCACCACGATTATAATAATCGATAACAAGATGATCGTACACAATGTTCAACCTGTAATTTTGTGGGAGATACATTCCAGATTGCCAGCCGAAACAACGGAGTTGGACTCGGTAATATTGTTCATGGTTTATTTAGAATTATAGCCCCAAGAGCAGTACCGATCGCAAAACAATTAGCAATGAAAGCTGTTGATGTTGTTTCCGAAACGCTACTAATGCTATTGGCAATATCGGAGGTACAGCGTTTTTTGCTATCATATATAGATTAACACAATTGATGCGAAGAAAACAACATCCAGTAAAATGTCCAAGATCTTGAATGATGCCTGAAAATGTAAGGTAATACTAAACCAAGCAACAAATCAGAAATTATTAGCCTTGACTGTAGACGCACTGCGTCCAGAAGGAAAAAAAAATACAAGTCTGATAGCATGAGGTGGTCTTCATGTTCACTTGACAATGTCAAGACGACTAAGATGGTAATTATGAGCCAGTGTTCAAACGCGTATCCATCCCAGAATTCGACATGGACGTACGTGTTCTTAGATATGAATCGATATGTGATAATCAGTATTATTATTATGACGGAAAACAGCCAAATCAGCGTCGAGGGATCCAACTAAAAGTTCATGATACAAGTACATATTTCTTACCCGCTAAAGCGTTTATTGAAGTAGATGATGAACTTGGAAAACCTGATGATGGAGCATATAATGCTGATGTTAAGGTTGGTTTTGTTAACAATTCAATTATGGTTTTGTTTGATAGCGCTACATATATGATTAATGTAACAAATTTTCAAATGGTTCAAAAAGATGTTGATGTTGCTACAACGATAACAGGCCTAACTAGATAATGCGATGATTATACAAGATCAGCTGGACCATCAATCATGCTTGCTAAATATACTTCTAATAATATTGATAGAAAACAAGTAGCTATCGCTAAAGTATCACACGCTTCAGGAGCTGCAGAAATAAAAACAACAGTAATATCGATGAATGATAACTTCAACATAGAATTATTTAAACGCTGATCAATGTTAAGGGTTATAATCGAATATTGTCATGTGCAATTCCACTATCTCGTTAGAAAGGTTATTTTTAAAGCCATGCATACAGTTGTACTTGTATTAAAAAGTGATGATAATGATGTTATATGCCGACCTGGAGGCGATGCTGGTAAGGTAATTTTATCAATACTCTCATGGTGGATGCCACTAGTGACTCCATCAGTCACTGAAGAAAATAAATGATAATCATTTTCTGGATACAGGTGTTAAATCATTGCCATCACTATTAACCGGTATATTTACATGGCATATATCATCACTACAAGGGGGTTTTGCGCCACGACATATATTTGTCTGCGCTTCAAGATTATACACAATTAAATGTTTAAGAGCGGAGTCATAACAAATTTGAAAAACTTGGTGTTTCTGAAGTTTCGTTAATGATAAACGGCCAACAGGATCCATCTGAAGATACTTTTCTTAAATTTGAAAATAATTATGTAGCATGCGAGTATAATCGCCTGATGACATGTATGGGACGTGATCAGATATACATATATACTGCTTTGCAAATATCACAACTGGATTTTCAAAATCTATATCCGATCTATTATTTTTCTCTTGAACATTTTGATTTAACCAGGCAGACACTCGTTGATATACGCTTGCGAGCTCGTGTCAATCCTGCTGTTATTCATTACAGTGCAAGTGCTGTTATACTTAGGGATACATCGATGTTGCTTGAAGGTGCTGGTGGACGAAAAAGCGTCATTGATGTACCAGTAGAAAACATGTAATGTTTTCCAAATTAGATCACTCGCAATATTATAAATGTCATATGCTAATCTGACTCAGGGTCATATTAAAAAACTAAAACCTACGTCAGTGAACAAATCCGGAAATACAATAACGCTAAAATAGTCAGATTACTGGTGGTCAAAATAAACAATAACTGACAGAATGTAAAAAATCCAATGATGCTAAGAACGACAAACAGGATTCCATCTAGCTCTTACTGTCGGTACTTTTCAAATATAACTAAATCAGATGGTATATTTTCACTAGCTGAGGCAATACTATCGTTAATTTCAGCCACGCCTCCTGCTGACGGAAAAGGGCCGCGTTAGGGGCAGTTGGGACATCGGCGGATATGGCACTTAAGAAAGCAAAGGAAAATGGATCTAAAACGAGGGATGGATCTGGGACTTCCAGGAACCACCAGCCATTAGTACCGAATAGATCTGAGACTTCCAGTTGATGTGAAACACCAAAATGTCAAATTTTGAATTAAACCATGCTGCTACAAATTAAAATAATAAAAACTAGGGTGTTTATATGCGAGATCAATTACTTTCCTTTTGATTCGTACGGGATAACACCGCTAAAAGAATTGATGGTGCATGTTAATCCTCACTAAGCAGGGGTCTGATATTAAACATTGCCATCATGGCCAACAACTGACCCACCATTATGCAGCCGTGAAGCAACTGCTGTACATGTCGTTATATCAAAATCAACCATACCACCCAATAAAGTTGTACACGAATACACAAGTTTTGGTTATCGTTTTAAATATATGAAAATTTATAATGGTATATATTTAAGGGAGATCGTTCTTGAAAGAGAAACCCGCTGTTGAAATATCAAAAGAGAGCCTACATAATCATTAAAAATGTTTAATTAGAATTGTTAAATCTTGCAAATGCGGAAAATTAAAAATAAGTAATCTTTCTGGATATTATCGTTAAAATTAATTTAGTAAACGAAAATGGCATAGCTGTGTTTGATAATAATTGAATATTAAACTCGTTGTTACTATGTCAACGTTATCGGAGAATATTCTCGCGCGAGTGCAAAACCAAGGTGACACAATGACAGGCAAACTCAACATGAACGGGAATTAAATAGTCATACTTGGATATGCAATATTCGACAAGGATGCAGAAAAACAGCAGTTATCAGATCTGAACTACAGAAACATAGACAATACATTATTAAAATTACGGGTAGTATTTGACGTTCATGAAATGCGTTTGCAAATGTCCGTATAAATTGTAAAAAAAGATAGAAGGAATTGCTGTTGATTTCTTTGACACTCCGTTGACAGTTCTCATGAAACTTTCTGATATTAAGACGAGTATTGAAAAGATTATGTGAGCACAGGACAATACTGTTAGCGATCTTCCAGTTATCGCCGAAAGGCGTCATAAGGTTAAAATACCAGGTAAACAAAATATTAATAATGTGTACTCAATACAGTGGGGATCTTTCACCTGGACACCTCAAAATAACACCGTTAAGATTACTGATGCTGTTAGAGGTATATACAGATTAACGTTGAGTTTACCTTAGCAGATTAATGTATCATCAAGTATATCCACCGGCGTTAATAATGTTAGTGTAATAATAGAAAATGGATCCACTGAAACACCTCGAATAGACTAGCATCAGCGTCACTCACATGGTATGCACCATTTGTAATTAGTTTAAGCTCAGAATATAATGAACGCTCCAATCAGTGTGCAACACTATATATACAATCAAGTAAACTAAATTATATCAATGACGAGTAAAAAAAAAACACATAATAGAAATATCGCAGGCGTGTAGTCATTATTGATATAATAGTATATTCCGTGTCAGCTGTTATTGCTGGAATAAGTGTATTGACATCGACAATAACACCATTAGTGATTGCCCCAGCAGTTGTAACTATTTGCGATTTAGCGTCAACAATAAGTGCTGTTGTTCTTAATCTAATTACAAAACAAAATATCTACTTGTAGCCAGATACAACTTTACCAGTATATCATAAAGTCGAATACCGCCACGACTGCATATTCCAAATTATCTTCGCTGATATTAAGGACGACATAATATCATAATAGTGAGGTCATAACCGTGATTAAAATTTATGATGAAGCAACATCAGATATAGAAAAAAATAATAATGCCGACATAACAACTGACACAGATTGTAGTTAAGACAACTCTAACAAAGACAACAAGTATTAATTAATTCCACTAACCCTGAATTTAACGTAAACTTACCAGCTGTAAAGAAAATTGCACGAGCACAAATACGAGTATATTATAGTTGTGCAAATATCCGGTCAAAACGATTCGGGAGTCTACAGTCAAATAATTCACTGGTATGTCCACACCAAACAAAAAATCCAGATGCAACAGATGGAATTTTCTTAAACGACTCGCTAGAGGAGGAACAAAGTATGGTTATTCACCTAGATGAAATTACTGATTTTTTAAATCATTAATCAAGAACATGAAAACAGCGGAGAAAACTAGAGCAGTTTCACTGAATGTATATTTCTTATAGCGAGTTCACGCAATGAAATCGTTAAACAAATTGAAATATGAAATCAGCTCATATTGATTTATAGAATATATTAACATGCCGGTAATTAATGCAATAATTGATAATACTGATTACATAAATAGATATAAAAAACAACTGTTCATTGCATATTAAATAACAGAAGCGGATCTACCAAATTATTAATTTCCCCGGTATAACGCAGACATAATAAAGAAATCGACCAATGATATATTCGATGAATTCTTACCTTGAATTCTTGCAGAGTGGAGGAAAATACACTAATCGGCATATATACGGCGATACAACAATCATCCATATAATGGTGGTAGACATATATCAGCGGTAATCGTAACTATAACCTCAACATTTGCAGTTAATCTTGTATGTGATTTAATTGATGGAAGTTATCGGACAAACACAGAAATATCAAATTAGGCCTCAGCAGTGATATAGTCTGTATACATTCACCCCTCAAGTAACCCTTGGATATTGAATTGTACAAACAAACTTAACCCAGTATATCTCTGATGACGAAATTTAACATTGAGAATACATTCCAAACGTACTAGCCAAATCGGTAATTTGGTGGTTTTATCGCGGGAAAATCTACAAGTGAATCTCTACATCCAATCGCCATGACTCCCTCAGTCGGATAACTAAACTCCTACATTCGGAAAAGCCCCTGAGATGACAATTTTATATTTGTGATAGGATTACAACCATTTACTCACTCACAATCAGCAAATCGGATGATTTTCACGTTTTCTATTAGAATACACCCTATCAGAATGTGCAATTCGGACAACGGTCGTGAATTTTACGACCAATTACCTTTTCAGAACTTTCAGTTAGTGAGGAATAATAATATTTAGTAAGATTTTCATGCTGGACAATGTACAAATATTTAGTAATATTTTTCGGATAAGATTTTTACGCTGACCTAGCAACGGAATTAAACTCCTACTTTCACTTTTTACGCTTTGGATCATTACTGCTGTCACTTTATATAATCCTTTATAGTTGTCTAATACGTTTGTTTATAGTTACAATTTTGTTCCAATTCTTGAGATAGTTGTAATCTAACTGTTTAAACTGCATTAAAATGAGATACCATTCTGTGTGCATTCAGTAAAATATATATTCTTCGTCTATCTCTGTATTCACAAACCTAATCGGACTCTTCGCAACTATTTTTATATATTTTACAACCTCCCTATTTTTGTAATGTTCGCTCCGTGTAATAGCTTGGAAAATGTCTCGAGAATTATCAAGTTTGTGATCGATCACAACACAATCCTTGATTACTCCGTAATAATTTTCGTATATGAACCTATGACAAAGATAATGTTTGTTTTTTTGCCAACAATGAATCTGAGATAACCTGTATTATTTAATGTTCAGTCGACAGTTTCTGTCTACACTATCACGAAATGTTGTATAGTTCTCGATCATAGGATGTCTCACAGATGACTTTTGTTCCATTTATAAATAATACTGTTTTTAAAAATTTTATTTTACAAATCTATACTAATAATCTTCAAGGGGTCTTACAATTTGTTCACTGTCATTTTTAAAAAAAGCATAGTATCGATTATGCGCTTTGTATCTTTTACTGTCACATTATTCCATTTAACTCGAACACCACGTTGTAAACATGGTTTGAGACTACGGTTCCCTCGTCTTACACTTTGTGATCGTTGTCCACAATATTCATTTGCACAGGTAATTTTACTAGGGATTGAAGACACTATCATCAATTACTTTATACTGATTATGTTTTATTGATTCATTGTATATATAATATGTTTATTTAAATGTTTGTTTGAAATATAATATGGAGGAGTTTGAGAGAATATCCACAATCACGCCTTGGAAAAATCCCTTTTCGGAATCAATATTTGACCTTGACAGAATAACTCCTGCCCTTTGTGGAGTGACCTGTTTGAGAATATTAACCTGATTATTATTATTTGGAGTGCTAATTTATTGATGATTGGCATCTCACTATGGTCCACATTTAAAATTATACGAAATGACAAAGTCACTGCCGAAGGTCTCGATGAAGTCATTTGCTTTACAATGAACCATGAGTGGCGGAAAACAATTATTGATTATTCCAAAGATCAAATATATATTTTTAGAATAATAGGTATTGTACAATCAGAAACAGAGTATGCTGTGTGGATTATCCGCTACAAATGTGACTCTATTTTTCTAAAAAACAAAACCTCTGTGTTAGGTAAAAATTCCATACCAGTAATGTTGACTGTGATTGATGAACCATATGTACAAGCATACCCTGTATCCGCGGTTATTTGTGGAATATACCCAATGAATGATAAACCTGACATTAATGATCCTGCTCCGATGAAAGTATCAAACATTATATAAGTAGCTGCGCAAATAATCGAACATTTTACAAATACAATACCTAGATATCGGTTAACTGATCTAAGAGGTAATAAGACAAACGAGTGGGCCGAATTAGGAGAAGAGAAAAAAACATAGATACATTTAACGATGTATCTAAGTTAAGTTATAACAAAATACTAAAATATCAAACAATAGTGAAAACGATAACAAGATTAATTCATACGATTCGAAGTACAACTTGAGAGAAGCTCTAATAAATACTATCGATCATAATGCGCACGCGTGGAATAACGCAGTAAAAATATTTCCACGAGATCTAAACGTATGAATGTACCCACAGAACATGGATATATTGGATAGTCACCTGGCTTTGGTTGATCCTGATTGTTGGATATCAAGTCGGGTTTCAGGGCCACAATATGTACATCCTGCGAGTTGTTGTTCTACTGGGTATTTATACCACGGAGTCCCCGGTAATATTCCTAATTTTGCTCCCATGTCACCTTCTCGTTTTTTATACTGTCTGGAATAAATATAAATGTCTTTGTAGGAAATGATTCACACTTTCATGTTAGTGCCGATCTATTATTTGTGTTGTTGTTGTAATAGTTGGTAATTCATTTGTGGGGATAAACAGTCACAAAAGTTAAATTATTTCCTAGAGGGTAGCATACAAATAGTTAGGTTAACACAAATACCACAAATGATCAGTGATAACGGCAACATTTTAGATGTATTTAATGAAGTTGATATATATATATATACCTTACGATATATTCATCTGACTTGGTTTAGCAGATATATGGATACAATTAAACTGAATAACGTCTCGCGAGCATAAACTTCCCACCCGGATTTTTAACAATACATTTATACTACCCCATCTTGCGTTATCGAATCGGTCTTGATAATATATGTGTTGGCGAGACTGATGTAAATTACATCAGCAGAGAAACAATATTAACTAACTTGGGTGAGACTCTCGAGAAGGTTAGTGGCAATATTTTGCGGTGGTTGTTTTTTTCTTTCATTTTAGTAGAAAGCATTAGTTTAGTAAACGGACACTAAAGGTTGGTATGTTCTCCCTCTATACTGATGTATATGTATATATGTGTTGTTATGTTATGTATAGATGTATACGGGTATTTATATGTATAATCATCTGTGTCTTGTAGAAAGAACTATACTATGATGCTACGCTGGTAGAAGGTTTCCTTTTTCCGTTATTATTTCAAAGTTAATGCTAAGTATATCACAATTTAGACTTATTACTGGTATGTAATTATAGTTAAGATTATGAAAGTTACAACAATGTCAATATGTAAATATGTTAACGTGCTAATCCTAAGTATATATCGGATGCTTTGTTTTATATTATGTGATACGGATAATTGTATTTTCGACGTCACTTTATTCCAGATGCAAGTTCTTCGTGTTGTTTTTTACTTGAAACACTGACGTTGGTTATGTTTGGGTAAACAAATTGTATATAGTTAATAGTTCACTATCAATGTGGGTTAAATATTAAAGTCATTATCTTGGTCTGACTAAAACACTTTGTTTGCCGTGTCCATTATTATAATGTTAGCATCATATCTAGAATAATTATGACTTAGAATAATCTAGATATGAACCTTGTTATATAGCATCTCTCTTCGTTTAGATATAATCTTGTTTTTTAAAGACATTGTGCATTACTTACATTTCATCTGAGGCGTATATCAGTCATATGGATGTGTTCAGTATTTTGTTAGGATGAAATATTTTTTTTTTCTTCAAATGCATATATTCAGTGGAAATACAAAGTGCACTTACATACAACTCTTGGATAGAAACATTAATTTTGGAAGTGAATTCAGACAAGGACATTTTGGATTATATTATTGTTCTTAAACGGAAAACTGTTATTGCATCATCACACTTAAGGGCATTCGTATATTAATGCAATCAATCTTACAGGCACATTAAATGTTTCAACGCTGTTTCATTATTCGAACACCACTGGAAGGTAATCAAAACCATTTGTATTACTTCATGGTGAACAACATCTTGGACTATTTGGGATCTAGTTTGAAATACAGAAAAATCTTTTCTAAATTTTATCTTTGCATTTTAGCTTTGTATTGTAGGGCAATTAAATGCCTATTTAAGTTTACAAAACTTGATAGTGATCGCTTCTTTATATAAATGTGATTAAGAAATCAATTTAGTAACAATTGACAATAATAGTTTTAATATTTGTTTTGATTTCAAATCTACAGCTAAGACATCACAAGCAGGTAACGAGGAAATGAATTGAACCTTAATTTTACATTATTTTGAGAACTATCGCAATACAACACCAGACAAAATAGCTAAATTTCATTTACTAAATAATCTCTGAACTCTATTTCAACAACAAAAGCTAACAAGACAAATATGTATTATGTAATAAGACTTTAAATAGTATTGCATATATATACAACGTTTGATTTTATAGTAATATTCTTGTGATGGTCCGAGCTGTACACCTGATACAAGTATTTAATGTTGACCTTTGAATTGTACATTTATGAAAATACCATAGTAACTTAACAACATATCACTGTTTCAAGCCAGTTTCATGTATGCACTGACATAATAAAACACCATAATGCATTTTACATCAATGTGAGCTAGTAACTTTTATTTTTTCTATAATGTTTAATACATCCTGAATTATTGCTGCTGAACATATTTTGCCTTATATTCTTTAATTCGTGAGGCTTAATAAATCATTTGCGATTGTGTCTACACATGCATTTATATTAATAGCGAACATATTATTCAGCAAGATTTTATTTTACCTCTTGTATATTAATAGTTTACAACGACATCGTTACATTTTATACTGTTTTATACTACGTTTCCTTTGTCGAAGCCTCCGTAAAGTATTAACAACCAGGCAAGCTGTCACCTCTATAGCCACTACTTCACAGACTAAACTATAATGTTTCTGTCTGGGAAGAAATAAAAAAATATTGTTAGATACAGAGCAATGCAGAACAATGCAGATTATGTCAGTGCATACATGAAACTGGTACAAAACGATATACTTAGGAATATACATACATATTGAATTATTAATAATGCTAAACTAAATAGATAGTTTCGAGATTTGTTCATGTGATGCACTGCAAACTTATTGTTGCAAATACTACGTCATCGATGCACCAAAACATCAATACATCAGTCTTTGTGTTCCCGTAACATTGCTAGTCATAGGGGCCATACTGTTTACTGAGCAGAAATATCTAACTATTTTGCCCTGTTCACCAAAGCTTTTTGTGATTTTGCCTTAAATGATATATTCCCATCTCTTCTGTATGTGTGCCATGCTTTCCCATTCCTCACACTGTGCCTTGTATAACTGTCTTGGATAGGATATACATGCGTGAGATGTGCCCAGGTCATCTTAGTCTGAGTTGTATTACGATTACGTGCATCTCTTCATATGGTCCAATTGTATTTAATTCCTACCTTCACATTAGAGATCTGGTCAAAGCACCAGATTGTCAAGATCATCTGATCTTTAAGGCATTGGATATTTTCTTTATGTATGTTGCTAGCGTCCCGTGTTAGTACATACATTTTGTTTGTCGACATAAGCGTGATGCTACTGTCCTTCCATTTACAAATCATGCTTGCCAGTACTGTTGACCAGTAAAGAACATCAGATATTGAACCTTCATTAGAGCTTGTATTACATACATACATAAAACGTATTACAGTGCACAGGGTATGTCAATCTACTCGTATTTGCATTGACCACATTTTTGGGTCAGTTGCTTCGTTTTTTCAGAGCTGTTATCCATCACATACCATAGTAATGATTGTTTTTAAACGCTTCACTGAGGGTTCCACTTCATGTTTACATCCTATTAGGCCATCGATACCATCGGCATCGCAGGCTGAAGATTGTTCTCGTCCAATACTGACACTGCCCTCATGGTATTAATATGCACCGGGCATGACTTCTTTCCAGTTAGATTTTGAAGAGCCTGGCGTGTGAAGGCATCCCCATCTGACATTGGTTTTTGAATACTACAAACATGTGTTTGCGTTCAAGTGTATAACACATTAAAACCTCTTACACCGAAACAAGCATATCCGTAGCTTATAGGAATTCAGTCAAGTCACTTATCCAGGGTGTGCTGTCGTGATTTACATTATACGGTCAGATAACCAATATCAAAGACACTGAGTAGTATAACAAATATGTAGCTCTTCGTTTTCTGTAACTAACGTTGCCGGATCATCTGAAGCATACTCGCGCATAGTTAAACATACTAACAATGCTAGTTCACTAATTAAATCTGAAAAATTAATATATTGTATTCACGACTATGTCAAGTTACTAAATACATATACATTAACTGGAATTGTGTTAAGTATTAATATTAATATAAGCAGCTTAATCTCATTACTTGCTCCATTTTGAAGTTAGGCAAGATTTTTTCTACATTTCTAGAAAGTGAATTTGAAGAAATGTACTTGTGGAATTACACAAACGGACAAGTTAGTTATGTCATAAGCTGGAAAACATTAAGAGTAAACAAACAGATAAAGATAATGATATAAGCATAGAAAACTACTTTTATGCATTAATGTTGTATGATCATGACTTAGACTAATTATAATAATACAATTTAAAAAAAGGTTCCATAAGTCACAAAGCATGGATATTCAAATACAAAGATAAGTTGTGGTTTTGTGTGTTAAAGATAGAAAGTCATTATTGTCAAAGTGTCAACTGATCGTACGTAATAATTGGAGAGTTATATGCTAAGGGCATTTGAGATACATATGTATGAGTTATCAAAGGAATCAAAGAGGTAGAGATACATTTGCAAAAGTGCCAAATAAATTTTAGAAATAGGATCATCAGAACAGTTAGGGATTATTGCATTTCTTTGATGACTCAATATCAGTGTCTTCCAGCATTGTTCATGGGTGGAATTATTATTAATAATACGCCTCGTGTATGTATAATAAACAATAATATAAGAACAAATTTGACTAAAGCAAACGAATAATGCATTGGAAAAAACCGCACAGAAATACAAAGCAATCTTATAAAGAATAACAGCAAAAGGCACTCCTAAATGTATTGTGAAATACCTCGTCAGACATAAGCAGCCAACAGGACGTACCTTTCAAAACAAAAATACCTCACAGAAGCGAGTGACTTCGCATGAAGATGGACTGCGTATTATGAAACAACTTTCAACAACCATCAGTCCACAGGAGACTTAAAGGTATTTGAAGTTCCACATTCCACATATGGTGATGATTTCTTTAATCTTAAAGAAGAGATGAAGTCAGCAACAGTAGCACTGACGTATGGGAAAGCAGCTGAAGTAGACAGCATCCCAGCTGAACGTATCAAAAATGGTGGGGTGATCAGTGATAAAGCTACTAACACTATCTGAAAGATCATGAATGGCCAATAACACTACCGAAAAAAGGCAATATTCAGCTGTGCCAAAATTACAGAACGATCAGTTTCATCAGAAATGCTAGTATCGTAAAGCTGAAGCTCATACTAACCAAACTGAAACCACATGCATTATAAATAGTTGCTGAAGAAAACCCAGGGTTTTTGAGTGAAAAAGGCACAACAGAAAAATTATCTAATCTCAGGTTTCTGTGTGAAAAACACATCAGCAAGACACTTTTCATGTGTTCATAGATTTCATTAAGGCTTTTGACATAGTTTGGCAGGAGTCATTGTGGGCAACAATGAAGTGGTACAACATGGGTCAGAAGTTGAGCAATACCATCAAGCGGCTATTCGCCAAGGTTACATGTGCAGTAATTGCTCAGGCTTATGCGAGTGACTGGTTCCAGACAACAGTTGGAGTACGTCAAGGTTTTCTCCTGTCATCCAGGCTTTTCAACATCTACTTAGAGCGTACCTTGAGCGAAGCGCTGTAAAACCACTGTCGGACATTCAGCATGGGAGGGCATAACATCACCATCTTCCACTTCGCAGACGACATTGATGGGATGACAGGCAGTGAAGACGAGCGTGCCACCTTAGTGAAAAACATGGATGAAATATCTTCCAGTTTAGACATGGAGATAACCAACGAGAAGACAAAGCGGGTGACAAATAGTGCCAAACAAATCTCTGCCGAGATTAAAATCAGAGGACAGGAACTGGAAACAGTGAGCCAGTTCAAATATATTGGGTCCACAACTAAAAAAGAGGGATCAAGAGATCAAAGTTTGTCACGAGCAGCACAAACAATGTCAGAGCTGTGACCAATCTAGAGAGACATGAATATCTGTCTGAAAAATAAAATAAGACTATTGAGAGCACTAGTCAACTAAATCGTTTTGGATTCAGTTGAGGTCTGGACCCTTATAGCAGAATTACAACGACGAATCCAGGCAATAGAGCAGCAGAAGTGATTTACCCACCATTTTGTATAATAATTTATTTGCTAAATAAATGCTTGTATCTTAATTAAACAATTCGAAATTAAATCGCGTGTTGCTGTCATCGTGTGCTAATTGGCTGCTATTTATTATATCGTCGTTATAACAATCATAATAGGAGAATCTTCAACAACCAGATTAACTACAGAGCGATTAGCTGCGATTAAAAACTTTATCCCGGTGAGAGAGTTGCTTAAAGTTAAATTGCAAACGTGTCAGGAAGCTTATATTGATTTTGTCACCGATGCTGAACAGTAATGTAAGTATGTTACTACGGCTACCTTGAAATCTGCTACGGCTACTGAAAGAGCTATATTAAGGGATATTAAAGATGAAGATAGAGGATAAAATCTATTCTCGCCGAGCTTGAATAAATAGCAAAACGATCCAAGCAAACAAAACAGATTTTACCAGATCTTCCAGCTGGTATAGTCCCTGCACCACCTCTACCTCAACCACAACCAGAGGGAGATATTGTTATCCCCGTCGAAGAATCTTCTAAAGAGGTTTCATTATCTGAAAGATTTACTAATAGTGCGATTAATAAGATTAAAAAAAGTAATATAAATGAATTAGCTGTTTTTGCTTTTATGAATTAGCACGTTTAATACCGCTAATGAAAAACAAATATCGCTTATTCGACGACCAAAAAAAAACAGCCCGTAAAAGCTACAGGCTACTGATCATATGCCGTCAAATATCAGTAAAATAGTAAATAACGTGCTAAAAACCAAACATTAGCCCCGGTGATAAATCAATATATTGAATCACATAAGGAGTCTTGCCGCGAGTTTAATGGCTGGTGGCGGTTTGCTATCATGACTTAGATCGACAAATATATAATAAAATATTCAAACTCTCATGACGAAACTTTTGATATAGAAGTACCGGCCCTAAAAAATGATTCCGTACGCGATTATCAATTGTATTCATCCCGCGAACAAACTGATTCCAGATCAAGAATAGAATTTCAGGTTCAGGATACAAACAAATATTATTTACTAGGCGAAGCTTTCATTGAAGTGGAAGGTCGACTATTTCGAGATATTGCTTATGCGCCATATGATAATCTCCCAGCAAAACATGTTAGATTTGTTAATAATGGTATCATGGCGTTGTTTAGTAGAGCCACATATATGATTGACTCACCAGAGATTGAATCTACCGAACATGATGTTGATGTTGCTACAACAATAGTTGGTTTAGCTCGATATTCCGACGACTAGATACAATCTGCTGGTCTGTCGATGATGTTTGCTAAGGATACTTCTGATTACGTTAATTATAATCAGTATAATATAAGACGACCAAAAACAAAACCACTTTGTTGGTGCAGATGATGCTGATGTTCAATGTGTTGTTATAGGTAGAAATCCTAATTTCAATCTTGGAATTTTAACGCGTAAGGCAATGCTGGATGATCATGGGATATTTTTTATGCGCGATTCAGTTATCTCATATTTTCGAATTATGTTGAAATGTTCGAAATGTTATCTTTGGAGCTAAGCATACAGTAGTTCTTGTGAGGATATCCTATGAAAATGATGCAATCTGACATGCTGATGGTGTTGATAAAGGTATGGTAGTAGTTCTATCAAAACGTCTATTATGGATGGCAGTAATGACTGCATCGCTCACCTCAGAACAGCGATTTATATAATTTATGGATCAAGGTTGTAAATTATTGATGTCATGGTTAGATCTTACAGCGGTTGCAGCAGCAAGCACTGTTACCGTTGTATTTACATGGCATATAGCATCAACAAAGAGCAATTCTGCTCCTAAGTATATTTTCATTGCGTTGCAAAACAAGGTGAGAGTAGATTCGCCTGATAAACAACAACAATGTCATATGATATTTGACCGACTAGGTCTCAACGAAGTATCATTGAGAATAAACGCGTGTTGTTTTCCACGTCGACTATGTATATTATGTTCCGTCTAGATAAAATCCAAATTGTTTATATTATTGGGATTTTTTTTATTTTCACGATTTTGATCTGAATACATCGACGTCAAAATATGTCTGCGTTTTCCTGGACACATATCAGTAATTTTATCTCAAGGTCATGTTTGTTGTATCAAATGTGGAAACGGGTTCCGAGGAAAACCAATATAATGTGGTAGTTGTGGTGCCAATGCTTATAGAGAATTATAAAAATATTACGCGTGCAAACATAACTTTGCACTATCTGAATACGATTATATAAATCGTTGTTTTCATTGTAAATTTAAAACTAATAGTTCGATATATTTTGTTTGTATAATGGATCATACCTTCATATGTCATCCTGACGGTTGATGAAGAAAATAACAGACGAAATACATAAAATCTTGAGGAGAACAATTGATGCAAAGGAATATCATCAACGACTTTGAAAACGATGTTAATTTAATCAATAGTTTCGAATGATTTTGTTTATTTTTTCCATTTTCTTTCATTCTATTCATGAATATAGATTACCGATTATTATCCTCACGGTGTATTTAAATTGCAATTTCATATTCTTTATTTGCGCTGATAATTCTTTCGTAATATTTTGTCTATTCTCCGTTATTTTTGGGGGGCTTTTTCCATGGCGGTTTCATATGATTTAATCGGCGTTAATAACTCTGTTTCTGCGCTACGAGAACTTTCCAAACTTATTATTTAGTCTCAATTTTGATGATTTAGTTTTTGTATCTCATCAATATCGTCGCGTAATTGTTTTTTTTTTATTCGCACGATGTTCAATACGGTCATATCGTTATTGTTCATGATTGCTACCTGTAATTGCAGTATCTGGTTCACGTCCAAAAATCATATATAATCGTGTTAATCGGATTTTATATCCCGCGTCAACTTCACTTGTTTTTTTAATTCCACGAAATTCATTTAAAAAAATTCATCTTCGTCAGATAAACACGTGGATTTTAGAGGCATATATTTAAAAAAAATAAAAAGTAAAGGAGTAATAATCGCGGTACTATTAAAAATAATATAATAATTTCGCATTGAAATTATTATTTGTTTCTGAAATCATTTAATTATTGAAGTCATACAATTTTTTTATTCTGAAACCATTAACATGTTTGAATATTGTTTAAGTCATCATTCAAAAAGGGCATATATTCAGCCCACATGTGATCGCTGACACGACGCCCGTGACACGAAAAAGCATTTAGATTCAGTAAACGTGGTTTGCGTTTTATATTTCGTGAAGACAGTAAACTTTTATTCTAATATTGAGTTTTTGTCTTGTCTTTTTGAGTATTTTGTTTTGGACAACATATGTACTCTGATTTATTTTAAATACCTATACATATTTGCTGTAAATATTCATCGATACACACTACTTATATTTCCGATAGATTGGGAAACCATCGAAAATGTTCCCATTCAATTGCATCTGTATGTTTTTATTTATTACATCTTAGTTATTCTCGTCAAAAACGAACTTGTTTCAGCTGTACATATTCTGGAACATAGTATTTGCTATGACGCTAACATTGCTGGTACACGGTGCAACCAACATCAGTATATAGTTAACTGTTTGTAAGTATGATCAATTTGCAAAACGTTTAGTAAAGGCATTATCTGCTGTACTCACCTCTGTCCTGTGTCAGTTCATGCAATTTCTAAAGTCCATGCGTTAAACAAGACACACGTTTCCTTAACAATCAATATCAATATGAATACATAAGATATTAGTTCCATCATTAAATGGTGTCAAGGGCTTTGTATAAAATAAACATCAACATGTGTAATTATTACCAGGTAGCACATTTAAAGCTTTAATTCGTATATAAGTTTATATATTCGAGTATATCATGCTTTCAATTTATGTTTTGCACTAGCCATGTACAACAACATACAAAACAATGCAAGTCTTGATTGCATTATTCGTGTGCCTCCATTCAGATATCGCAAAGTTTCAAACGATAGAATGTTTGTATATTCTCACGAATCTATTGTTTCACAACAATGAAAACACGATCGTTGTTTTGTATATCTGGTTCCCTCTATATATGAAACAACAATACGACACAAGATTCAATCGCATGTTCAACAATTTTCTTTCTTATTTATTTACATTTCGACAACACTTAATAGAAAGATGTATATACTTGTCACTGTAAAGGGAAAGGTACCAGGCGACATTCTAACACTTTGGTGGTTCAGTTTGTAGAAAACTAAAATATTGGATGGATACATATATCGCGCATTGTAAGAGAAAGAGAAAACATTTTGAAAAGCAGTGATAAGTTAAATTTTTATATGGAAAACAAGTGAGTTCTTAAAGTGATAACACAGATCTTTATGACACTAAGCAATGCATACATTATCTTAAACTAAACTGTGTGGAATAGTTTGACACTTTTCTCTATTTCTTTCTGTACTAGGGGCCGGTACTGTGAAACGGTATACGGTAGTACACCATATATGCATCATCAAATACGAATCAGACTAGGGCTATAGTTTTATAATATAATCAAACAAAGTTTAAATTTAGAAAGCAAGTTTATTTCCGGTGATAGAGAAGTATGTTGTATCAAGGTCAAACACTCTCAAGGAGAGAGAAAGACTACAACAAAAAAATGTAAATGTACAAAAATATATGATGGCAAAAAGTAAATGGAATCCATATATATTCACATGTATGTCAAAAAAGGAAGTGGCATCCTAAAACAGATAATTAACTTAAACTATGTACAAACTATGTTAAGCAAATTCAACATTTCGAAAAACAGAAAGCAAGTAAACTATGTGAATGCGAATTGAAATAGCAGACGTGAATTTTATTGAAACCAATTAGTCATTTCCTAACTACCAATTCAAATTAAAATTGCTTTGAAAAAGAATCATGTGTTCCAAATACATTTTATAATATTAAAGGAAGTATTTATCATCAAGAATATATCACCTGACATCTACGACAAAATCATTGATGCCTACCAAGCTATATTTGTCTGCACCAATTAGCTTTTTTGTATTACGAGATCGTTCTAATTAAGTCCAGAGGCCAATACACTAATGGATAGATAGAGGGACAGAATACATGCGTGCGAACAGTTAAACAATGAGTCGAGATATCATCAGACCTTATCGTATGAAACAATAACTAGCATAACCTCCTGCAAGTAATAATTAAACCCAATTTTAGCTTCAGAGGGTAATGTATAATATATTATCACATAATGAAGCTCAAAATAATACATTCACCATGTCTCATAGATACACTTACCGAAACAATTATTAGACTGATAGCAAACAATATATACAACAAACAATGTTTTTTTAGACGAAAGAGGAAGTGTGGCATCTACCGGTTATGATTGATAATACCATTTATGGTAAGTTATTCTGATACCAAAATGAAACTTGATCACAATAGTGATATCAAAGGTCTCAGGGTCTACCGGACATTATCTAAGCGTGACATGTACTACGATTAAGTTCAAAAACAGGCCAGATTTTGGTCATATTAATTGACTGCGGATCATAATTGTGCAATATAGTTTTGTACATATCATGAATTTGACAGTTCTCCATTTAACTATTGGATATATAACTAATTTTATTTTCAACATGTTTCCAGGACAGTTTGATTCGGGAAAGTAAATGTTTTCCTGGAATTGTCAAAGTATACTTGATTGAATATTATCTCAGATCTAAAGTATAAAAATATAAAATGATGTTCAATTTATATGGCCTCATATTTAAGAAATCTGATGAGTATGATACAGTATCTTGTCACATATTTGAATTGATTCATATATATTTCAAAATCAGTGTCAATCGAGTTAATTATATAGTTTTTGTAACTCTTACCCAAGGATTGTGTCAATTATATATATATATATATATGTATATATATCATCCCCATTGAAAATGGACTCCTTTCAGTGAAACCTTTTTGCAAATACAGTTAATAGTAAACTTTCTCAAAATAGGTTTGGCATTCACACACCTGATACTGGTGGATATATACAGCTCACATATGTAATTCGTATAAGTGCTCCATAGTAAATGAACACCTAAATCAATAGGATATTATAAAGATAATATAGACAGAGAGTTGTAAATGGAACGTGTTACTTATATTACTAAATAGGTAAATATTGCAGACTGGACTAGCCTAGATACTATATTTTATCAACTGGACTAAATTTGTATTACCTACTGAATCATCTCAATACGTGTAACCGACTGCACTTTCTAAATACGTATTATACACTGTATTATCCAAGTATGTGTCACGGACTCATTCATATAAACTGACAACAAGTAATGTAACCAGTATTCCTAAATAACTCTATTCCTTACCTCCGTGCATTTTTGTGGCCAGATTTATGTGGCTAGAAGCGGAAACAATCGCGTCCTTTCATTGTATTTTTTAATTTTGGTTATAATATCTCGAGAAATGCAACAGCTATTAATTTCTGAATGGGTGCAAATTAATGTCAAAATGTATTTATGTCCTTGCCTATACATGTCTTTGCTGATTTAATAAGTGAACTGCGTTGTACTTCGAGACCAAAGCCAACAGATTCAAACATTTAGTACTAAATAGATTTACCATTTCCATATTGAATTAGGCAATTGCTTCAACATGCTTCAAATGTATGCTGTGCACTTTTGGTGTGTTAATGGATTCATGTACCATATGTTTGTTCAGGATTTTAAATAGTGCTTTGTCGATCGATACTAACTACAACGTTTCTGAGTGAGTGAACATCTAGCGGATAAGAGCTCTCTGGTAAGCAGTAAGGTATCCATCGTCAACATTAGTTTCTATCATTTTTTTTGGGATATGAAACTAGTAAATTACTAACGTAACAAAATGGCTCAGATATTGTGCTTCCTGTCATATAATGGACTGAAAACAAACTGTTTACTAATTGCATGATATATCAGATACGCTTTTATGCTACAAGGACTTTTGTTCACACAATACATGTTCTCTGTCATTCAAATATATATTCCGATCTGTCATTCGGGTGGGTGATGGTTGGACGGAATTAATGACTGTTACATCATTCTGAATGATCACAACATATTGCTTTTTCTCACTCTAGCTAAAGGAATAAATCACTATAAGAATAATTTGTATAACATTGAATAACGCAACACATTCAAACAACATGCAAATATAAGACCAAATGTCAAATTCAGAACATTTTGGAAAAAGTGATCATGGTGTAGAATATCCCAATATTGATGTAAAGTCAAACACAAGCATTGCACACACATTTATACAGAAAATCGCATTTCGCATTACTATAAAATATGAGATAGTACAGATATAAACTAAATTTAGTGACATGGACAGTTCAAGGTGGAGAATGCTCTGTTCACTGTATAATTTACACTGTCTACGCCACATAAATCTTCATCCGAGTCATGAAAAAGTGAGTGTTTTTTTACCTTCTTCATACCAATATATTTGATTACTTTCCTTTATTAACTGCATATAGTTGTCTATTTTTTAAAAGTCTAATGACTTTAACATTGAACATCCTCGTAAACACTGTGAAGACTGCGATTCTTGTACGACATCGTATATCTTAATTCCTGCGCGTGTGTAAATGAATGTTGTAAACTTCATTGCAATAAGTGTAGTCCAGGGTTTATAAATAATTCGGAATCCAGAGGTAATTAGATGACATGGAGAGTCTTTATGATGAGATTTATCACTAGCAGCCACGGATACAAAACTGTACAATCTTGGTGGATTATTAGCTGTCAGAATATGAAGTTTAACAAGAATGAAGTTCGAACTGAACCATTTTCAGTTTAGTTGTACGTTGTTTGTTGACAAAAATTAATGCAGCTTTAGGTACGTTGTGATGTATATGTCTTTCTTAAACTTTAAAAACCTGAAGGGAATATAAACAATTTTCTTTGCCTAAAGTCTTAACTCAATCCTTTTTCCACCGTCTGAAGCCATACTATTTCCATACAATGAGCCACATGACTGTATTATCTAATGAACTGCTTTCCTGGCAGATGAATTGGCCAAATCATTTCCAGCAACGTCATAGCCCACGGTTAATGATACGTTTGGACTTTTCGTATCTGCTGAAGTAAAAAATAACAGGAACAAGATAAAAAACAAGTTTGTAAATACTAGGATTGTCCATGTTTTTAAAAGATACAAAATACATATATACGTATTTGTAAATGTGATCATTTGAAATTCCGACGAAAAACACTCAATACGGCATGATATTCTTTCCGCAGCGTACAATACGGTAGTGACCAAGTACAAGAACAGTTTAAAAGATTATCGTGGTACAATACATTCACTTTGATAGCGATATCACGAGTTTACGCACGTATGCGATATATCTCCAGCAAGATATCATGCCTTTGCGATGATGAAATAGAAACACGGTTGTATATTACGTTCATGCACAACAAAGTGTATGTTGGCGCTTTCAATGGCTTAAGTACCTTAATGAGATAAAATATGCAACATAGCAGTTAATGTCCATTTCAATTTAGTTAAAGTAGCAGTAAAACATTTACGGTGTGTGGTAATTGGCTGAGATGCAAAATAATGTCCTGGACGATTGTCACCGTAACACATTTTAAATAAAAACTATTTGACTTGCACCTACACAAGGAGCTATGTTTTACAGATGTACTGACTTCAAAATATAATTAGTTCAGAAAACAAGTGTGTATAATCAAAAAGAGACCGATAGATAATGAAGAAACACTATGGATAAAAGCTAGTAGATACGGAACGAACATTCAATGGTTCAGATCCTTTCGGGTTAATGCCCGGGCTCCTTCGAATCCTTAGTGCAACACTACACATACACACACACAAGCACGCACGCACGCACGCACGCACACACACACACACACACACACACACACATACATACATACATACATACATACATACATACATACATACATACATACATACATACATACATACATACATACATACATACATACATACATACATACATGATATAACCCCTTACATAACATTACTTATATTTGTCTATTTTCAGAAGTTCCATTATTGCAGCTGAAAAATACCACAAGACCGCTAATGAATGTTGACAATAATGATCAGTAACAGTGTAAGTATCTTCTTGCTTTATAGGGAGTGGTGTTGCTCTTGCGTTCAAAGTTACAAAGCAAATACTGTTCCATTTATGTCAAAGATCGTTTATATAATGTGAAAAATGTATATTTATACATATATGGCTGCATTGCACTAATATTGTTTGTAATGCACGTGGTTTTTTGGAATATAGTGCAATGCAACGCATATTAAATGCACGTCACATATTTATAAAACATGCTAATCACATTGTTATAATATTTTGTCAACAAACATTAGTTAATCATGGAATGTATATAACTATATCGTTAAGAATATGGAGATTTTATCTGCTCACTTGAAGGAGTCTTGTAAGTGCACTCATACTGGATAACCCTCAAATTTACAGTGTCCGCACTAGCGAAATAATTACATCTGAATCTGTCGTTTCACTTAAACAGACCTTTAATGTGACATTTGCTTAGGCCTTCATTAATTTAATGACTGTCCCCTCCAATCTGCTTTCAAGATAATGCTCTAGTAATGTAAACAATGGTTTGACGTTTCTTCTTTATCTCTTAAATGATGAATACAGAAATAGGTCAAGATAATTATTAAGCTGTATTGTAAATTTCCGCGGTAACTTGATGTTCAAGAGCTTTACGAAACAAGAGAACATTATTTGCGACCCATTCTAATATACAGTATGAATATGGATATGTATGGTTATATTACAAATAATAATTAACAATACTATTAGTATTATTTAAGCATTCGGTATATATATATATATATATATATATATATATATATATACTTCTCGTGCCACGAATGATCATGTAATATTTTCAACAATATGCTAATAACATATTTTTGTGTTAATAATCTGACTTGAAAATATACAGAAACATTGGTTCCATGTTCCTTTTTTGAACTTATATCCAGTTCTAAAATATTTTCACCAACGTAATCAGTCTAGAACGGAGAAAGACAAAGACTTATTATGAGTAAATGCGTACAATAGTTTTATAAAATGAAGATGATATCGTTGAAAAAAACCTCAAAATTACGGTTTTATTATATAAAAACGTCTAAAGGTTGTAAATGAAATGTAAAAATTCTGAGAGACATAGTTTACTAACTTTTGATTTCGACGTTTCAAAGAAAAATTCTAGAGACTTCAGCCTATATTCAAACTATCATAATGCCATAATTAATATCGCGGAACCAGCTTTGATATCGCCTATATACTTACAACTTTTACATTGAAACTCTGACGATTCTGGTCTAGGAACATTTGTGGCATATTTGAAACTCTGGTAATTTCTCTTCCTATGACTTTCTTGTGAAGAATGTGTGGAATGCACTGTGTCACTAGAACCACTTGAACAACTGTTTTTAAACTCAAACCAGCTTGAACGAGATGCTTCGTAGCTAAATTCCCGCTTTCCTATCTCAGTCCTGGAGTCTGTACAATCGACATTATTTAGGCTCTCTGTGCTGACATTCATAAAGAAAGCTGAATAATTGAATATTGATGATGATTCCTTATTTTCTTTTCTATTCCAAGCGAAGGAATCGGCAATTGTAACATGTTCCCTGGTTTCCCTAGTTACCACAGGAATCTTTGCTGGTGGTCGTAGTATTGTATAACTATGCTGAACCATGTTGTCATATTCCACACAATCTTTGGTACGATTATTACATAGTAGGTTCGAATGGAGAAATAAGCCATTAAGCTGACATTCCGGTTCCAGTTCGTCATATTCATGCACACGGTCATCTTCCTTAGTAGGTTCCAACTGAATATTTGTACATACTGATACTAAAATGGGATCTATATGATTGTTCCTTACAGTCGACTTTGCAGAATCTACCGCCCATGAGCAAAGGTGTTTACCGTGTAAACTGGCATTTTCCTGGCTTCCGTTATGCGCTAAAGTACTCCGATCATCCGAAGGTTTGTTTTCCGTTAAAACAACTCGAGTTCCTACAAGTGTATGAGTTATTTCAACATTCTCGATACAATTCCTAGAATCGTTGGCTCTACTTTGCAATATATGCCTATGTGTCGGTGTATACATTGTGGTCTTTGATACTGAAATATATAAATTGTAAGATGTTCTGTACAACCATGCTCATATAAGTTTGCTAATATTTATGCAACAGTTTCTTTATGATGGCGCAAACATTCCAATATCGTTGCAAAAGTACCTTTATCTTTGATACCAATAGCTTAAGGTTCTGATACAAAACCGACCAATTATATATATTATTGTCTGTGCATATCGTGATATGCTTTAATGCTGATTAAAGTATACGTCTTTGTTTTAATCAGTTAGCTTTGCGATGCTAACATAAAGTTTGTTCAATACTGTAATTAAAATATATTCAAAGATTGAGTTTCTTTTTGTTCTTATTCCATAGAAATTTAGAAAATCGTTGTAGCTCAAGCTGTTGTCCTAAATCGAGCCAAAACAAAGATGACCGACTACATATTTTATATCTGGTCAGAACGATATTTTCCATTTAACTGTTACTGTTTGTTGATGAGCGGCTATACATTTCGTACGAGTACCTATTTTAGTGTCGCAAATATGTGTTAATTCAGATCGTTAATTCCTTCAGTCAGCAGAACTGGATTAAAGGCTTATTTTGAAACATCTTTCAGCATTGAAACGAATAATTGTTTTATATACATCATTTATAAGACTGATGATATATTGTTTAAATATATGATATTACCTTTCCTATCTCGAAGCCTCCCAACAACATTGATAACCATACCAGTCGCAACAAGTACGAAGACTAGTCCAGACACGAAAATCCATTCAAACTGGTCTGTGAGAGAATAAATGCATGCTAGTCTTATACACAGAATGTTACAAGTATACAAAATGTTCAGGACGAAATACTCAGGCACGTACCTGCATAATAAAATTACATATTAAGAGGCACATTATGATCAATTAAAGCGATCTGTATTGATCAGACAATAAAGATAGGTGTTATTCCATGTGATTCGAACCATACTAAAAATAAAGATATTTTGTTGATATACCATTGAATTACAGGTGTGGTTAGCAATTATCCGATATCAGGCATTCAATAAAATAGTTGATAAAGGTATTCAAGACACATATCCAGTGTTTTATTGTAACATATCTTTCTGAATGTAGATGCAGCTCTACATTGTAATATGCAAAGAAAGAATCAGAGAGAATAAAAGTACCATACGCTTTAATTTTATAAGAGTGAACATAACTGGCAATGTAGTTAATTATTACTTTTGAAATGAACAGGTTAATTAAAAAAATCAAATTCTTTAATTTATAGTTGTCTTTCAGTACTTACAATTCTCGGTCTCAGGGCTAGGTATATTAGGTAGTAAAGGTGAGTTGACATATATAAAAGTACACTCTGGGCTCGATGTGGCGCTGTTTTCTAAACAAAATGATAAAAGTGAATAAGGTAGAAAACTGTAGGGTTTTCGGTCTTATCAAGCCTTTCACCAACTAGTATCATTTACCTAGGTGCAGAATTGTATTTCCGTTTATTTCACTTTTACAGCAACACCTTGTGCTCCACGTTTGACGAGCGAACGCATAGATGCCTAAATATAATTATATATATATACAAATATATTCTGTATATATATATATATATATATATATATATATATATATATATATATATATATATATATATATATATATATATATATATATATATATATATATTAACCACTTTTAATTTTGTAATGTTTATTTTTGGTTGAGGTTTTGTTGTAGATGAATAGGGATACTATACTATAAAACAAGATTTACACTAAAAGGGAAATACCCATGTATGAATGAGTCGTTCTCATTCTGGTGAGCATCGCTATTATCAGATGGAGAAACCAACTGAAATCAAGATAATTATTTAAATCATTCTTACTGCACTCAACGAATATCACCTGAAAGACACACACGGCTATCACGTGACTAGAAAAGTAATATTTTTCAAGCAAATAAACGCAAAGTTAAACTCAAATTAAACTTACTTTATTAAACACTAAACTATTATAAATCTTGTTATTTCTCACGACATGATCAAACAAAATACTACGGAACTAATATATATTCATAAATTTATCGAAAATAGCAATACACACAAAAGCAACTTTTGCAATAACAAACTTTACATATCATTTACTTCTAATAGTTCTACCAATTTTGTGTGTCATTCATAACACCAGAGTCTGTTTCTCAGCCGAGATAGATTTACATATTACAACATTGTCGGTTTCCTAACACCATCTGATGTTTTTGATTAATATTTTAACCACAAGACGTCTTGCGAAAAGAGAGGCCTAGAAATTTCAATATTAATTAATTAACAAAGGTATATCTCAATGATTTAATTCGAAATAATATTTACCTTCAACCGCCACAAATATGGAATCTATAAGGTAACCCATATCGTCCCAGGCAACATATGTGCCCACGTCTAAATATGATACCTTTCGAAGTGTGAACGCGAAATTACTGTCTCTAAGTGCACAGCTGTCTATCCGATCCATATACTGGTTTGCCTGTGTCACATTATATTTAACAACAACAAACTGGAACGTATTTAACATCAGCTCAATTTTGATTGATGCTACTTTTGCTATGTTACACATGAAAGGAAGGCTAATGGATCCACCATCTTGAACAAGTAGTCGTTGACCTACAAAATAGATGCAATTATAGTATGACAAGAAAACTATAAACTTGAATGTTATATTTAATAGTACAGACGCATACAAAACATTAACTGAGCACCTTTTTATAAACTAATATTTCCGCTGAATCGTGATTAAAAGCCCTATTTTATACATCAATATTTGTTTAATCTTATTATTCCCTTGCAGTACTGATTAACTAAATTACTTGTATGATACGCTTCTATTGGGGTATTTTAAGCATATAGCATTATCATTTTATTATTCAGCATTTCTTTCGACATAAATTAACTAACCCATATTGGTCTGTTCCGAAACATTCTCGAAATAAATCTTATTAGTATCATATATAAAAGAACAAATTAATACATAGATGCAGTACACCAAATATCTGGTAATAAAACAAACATATAATGACATAATTTATCAAATCGACAAACGCATAAATCAGAATGTGAGAAGAAATATTCATATCACTGGCTACGATAAATGATTTCTACTTTATTTATCGATATGTCAGTACTAAGAAGATACATATTTCTTAATATTAAAAATATTGGAGATTAAGTTTTGATATAGTTACACATATCATATTAATAATGGAGTCAGTATAAATACGGTGTCATTTCATGTAACTAATGAATTGCCGGTTTGAGAATATTAACAAAGGGTTCAATATGTGACTTATCACTTTTAGTATCTTTACACAGTACAACCTTGTCGACCAATGCATCGCAGCTATTTAAAATCAAAACCGTCATCTTTTGCTATGGCTCGAAGCCTATTTGATGACCTTGTTATCTTGAGTAGACAAAGAGCTATGCTGCACGTTCCTTTAACAATATTTCATTACACAATATCGGACATATGCATTTTATGTTAATGCTTCCTAATTAACATTATAAATTACTACTTACTTATAGTGAAACTTTATTTGAATTAGTTGTGTAACTACCATCAAACATGAAAAATACAGGAGTATACGTGAAAACTACAAGAGGGAATATGAACTCAAAAATGAACACAAAAACTTTCAACATTGATTTTACGTTCATCATGTCGTATAGTCAATTGATATCAAACAGTTTTGACACACAGTTCAGACAAGCTTGCAGTAAGAAAGCTAAACTAACTTACGTGCAACAAGAATACTCGTGTTCCCTCTTAGAACAGAATCTTCATAGACCATGTAATGTCCACTGTCCGTAACGTTGACATTTAGGAGGAGAAAACTGAGACTATAACTGTTTATTTCAATCTTTTCTATTCGCCCAGCATAAATTCGCATAATAGATATGTTGTCAGCATGATTCTTCCGCATGTCGTAGATCATAACATTTTGGACAAGCTGCTTACTGGTGAAATCAGAATATGTTATTTCTAACATATCCTTTTCCATAGTTTCAAGTAGATCAATATGTACAGTTGCATTGTCTCCTCGAAGGAAAGTTTTAGGTTTCCGATCTTCAAGAAAGAAAAGTTTGAAATATCCATCAAATTGCGATCATCATATTTAAGTCGATCATTGTATTTATATATCAGTTTAAAGTCTACGAAACAAATACAGTTTTCGATTAATTAAATATATGTCTTTGTTCCAATTACTCTTTGGTGCTCTTTCGAGGCTTTTAAGTAACACACATAGATAGATAGATAGATAGATAGATAGATAGATAGATAGATAGATAGATAGATAGATAGATAGATAGATAGATAGATAGATAGATAGATACATAGATAGATAGATAGATAGATAGATAGATAGATAGATAGATAGATAGATAGATAGATAGATAGATAGATAAATAGATAGATAGATGGATGGATGGATGGATGGATGGATAGATAGATAGATAGATAGATAGATAGATAGATAGATAGATAGATAGATAGATAGATAGATGGATGGATGGATTAATGGATGGATGGATGGATAGATGGATAGATGGATAGATAGATAGATATTTATAAGTATATTTATATCTATACTTGGACAAAACTATGCCTATTGTAAATAACTGACAATGTTAATCCGTGAATCATAATGAAAACAACAATAAACAAGTTTTATATTAATCAGCTTCGATCAGAATTTAAGTTATTTCATACAGTTTTCTGTTTTCCTTGCTTTATTAACATCCACATATAAAATTGCGTATCATGATTGATATTACATGCATTATTGTTCGATACTTTTATATTGCAACCGCAAATGTGAGCCTAGACAACTCAAACATTATCAATTGTGTAACGATTACGTCTGTGTTCGTGATGGTAAAGTAAGTTAATTTCATTAGCTTACCTTTTGGATTAGTTGTTCCAAGCAAGATGAAGATCATGCATATCGTTGTTCCAATATTTGTCATTTTGCACTCAGTTTAGAAATGCAAATATTCAAGGAGTGAATCTCCATCTATAAACATGGGTACTGTACTATGCAGAGGTTACATTTGGTTAGCTGAAAAGGTCTCACTAACGTGTGCAAAGAAGAAAACATCATATAATCAGCAATGTACATCCACGAGCCCAGTATGCGAAACGGAGGAAAAACAACTATCATCAAATCTCTAAAGTTGAAACAATACGCATTGGAACACTAACATATACGTCCGAAAGCAGATATAATCAAGAAGTGTAAGGAGGAGCAAGGATGTGACGTCTTACCGATCAGTATTGAATTAGCCTTCACCGGAGCAAGTACTCACACCAAAGATACAGTTCATGACATTTATTTTTTTTCATTATCGAAATTATTAAAATTGTTGGAGAATAATATATGTGATATCAAATACTTTTGACAGAGTAAATAGCGGATATGAATCGAACGTTTTTTTATTTAGTGTTAAGTTCTCGAAGTATTCGAGATTCATTGTTGTTATAATACTGCCAGTGGCCATTAAAATTAATTTAAACAATCATATAATGTGTGTGGCTATAAAATGTGTTACGGCACAAATAGTTAAATGGTTTTTAAAAGTCAATATATTGTTTAAATGATATCAAAAGAATGTAACCAGCTTAATGTCATAGGCACAGAAAAAACAACCATATTGTATTCGTCTGCATCAAATTGTATGCAAAATCGTTCTTATGGAATTCCTCAAGAAGAAAGATCTACATATAAATGAACTGACAAACGGACAGACAGTAGAAAACACCAAATCAAATTTTTGATACTGCAATAACCGCTGTCATATGTAAAATCAATTAAAGCGAAACTTATTAAAGTCTAACTGTCAGCACTAAAGAAGTATTGAATATATTTATCACAAAATGAAACTGAAATCAAGGTGTGATACATGACAATTTAATCTTCTTAGTGAAACCGTTACTAGATTTGAGAAAGATATAGACATTAAACAATGCATCATAAATGAAAAAAAGTATGAGTATATTTGTGTCGTAGCATTTTTGCGACCATTAAATGACACACATGAAACAATATCTGCTTTAACGTGACTAAATATGCATTACCCACTCGTAAACAATGTTTTGCACTACAGTAGAATAACATGTACTATGACCAACTTAACGTGTGAACTGACGTTGGATCTTGTGAACTAAAAAAGGAAATTAGCTTGCTTGGACATTTTGTTATAAATATTTGAATACACATTTGAGTTGAAAAGTTTTTTGCTTAAACGTTCAGTTATTCTAACGTTCATATCTGTTGCAAAAGAGAAAAGAACATGTATTGCTTATTTGTTAAATCCATCTTCATGTACAAAACCATACCTTTATGCACTCACGCATCTTATTTACATTGGAACTGAAACTGGTTAGTCTGTGTTTCAGATATAGTATTTGTTCATCGTAATGTATAAAACAAATACATTCTCTCCGGAAAATGCCAAAGGCACTTTGACCAATGTATTTTGTTAAATCTACATATATAGGAATTTGTACAATAGTTAGTTTACTGTATTGCCATAATGTTCATTGCAGAGACTGGAATCGGAAAGGGAAAGTATTTAGAATATTTTTTAAAAATCTACTTCTCATATATTCCGTTTACCCGTGAGCTTATTAATGTTCAGTGCTGACATACATCACGACCATTTCACTAGCATTTACCAAGAATGTGGAATGTTTGACGAAATTTCCATTTAGCCAAATGACATTGAGTTTAAGAGGGTATGCTATATTTCCTTCTGATTTTAAAATTTGTAACAAAGTGTGTGGAAAGGCAAAATGCGAGGATAGCGTTTACAATGTTGTGCTTGTAAATATGTGGAAGTTATTATGCCAACAATATATCTTATATAATATTGTTGTTATTAACTAACAACGTCACTAAAAGAAGCTAAACCAATGATTGTCATGAATTATAAATTGGCAAATTTCTTCCTGTTTTGCTTATTTAATGCAATCACACTGCTACTTCAAAATTAAACCGCGTAACATAATGGAATGCAAAGTTAGGGTCACAGTCGTGATATGATTACACCGTCGCATCGCACATTTGCACTGAATTCGGGACGTTTTATGGCACTATATTAATCAACAGTATTGTAAATCTATCATGCCTTAATACAATAGATTGTGTTTAGTCTCGTTGCATTTCCCTGACTGATCCCATCTATGTTATTGAGACCTAAATTCAAATACATATTTGAGCATATTTCATTGTTTTCTGTTAGGGTGTTCATGCATTGGTATTAGTATTTGTCGATGTATACAATGGTGATAATCATTAATACTTTCAACGATAAAGGAAACGTGATGTACCTAGAACAAATTAATATATAAGATGAGGATCGATACCGATCAAAGTTAATTGAACTTATAATATACTATGTTGTAAGTGATTATTATCAATTTCACTTTATAAATGGGTATTACAATCTCTTTAAGGTCTTCAGAAATTAATCGTATACTTATTCCTAACAATTTACCAACCGTATCTTCTAGCATTTATATTGTTTGATATTCAGGATTGATAATCAAAGACAGCTGCCTACTTAATCACCTTATCTTGTTTTTAATTTATTTTTAAGAAAAGGTATCAACATTAATTCTTTATAAATCTTTGCCAGTTCCGGTTAAAACATCTTCCACTCTCAAAAGCATTACGCATAGTTGCGCTGTGAATCTCACGGTTTTGATTGTGAATGGTAATGTATGTATGTATATATTCTACTATGCATAAATTGCATGAAAAGAGACTAACATAATACAATACATTACAAGCGTATTGACTCACTCCGATAAATATCGGATATTTTGGGTTAGGGATGTACTAGAGTATTTACTTGTAACAAGCAGCAACATATGTATGCTCTATCTACATAATATAATTTGTATTAGTATACATCTTCCTACGAATCTATTTATATATATTTATATATTCATCGTATGTGTGGGGAAATGAAACGATGAATGTAAGTATTTTTGCACGTGAAAGAACACGCCTTATAAAAGACAATGACGCAATTAGTAAACATATGTAGATCATATTCTGTTCGGAATTAATATTACGAATAAGATAAACATATCGAGCGAAAGAAATATATAAGTTTGACCCCCGGAATAAACTATATATGTTATCCACTTGTTAAAAGCAATGTTTATTGTATGCGCTAATATATCGATTATCTTCAGAATATATCGACTTAAGAAGCAGATTGATTTCGTACGTAAATGACGATGGCGTATTATGTATGTGCTGCCGTGTTCTCTTCAAATGAGAAAGTAATAAGCATCTACTTAATTTAAAAAAAAAATACATTTTTGATAACAATCAAACGCATTTTCGGCGTGTTTGGAGTGGAAATCTATTGTGGCTTACCAGTCGGTGAGTAGGGAATACGGGATTACACTACATTGTACTTATGAAACAAATATATTCAAACACTTAATAATCGCAATAATTTGTATTTAGCATCAAGTAATGTTTTGCTCTGGAAAGTAGTTAATGTTTGTATCACCAAAATACTAATCGGTTGTGCTTAGGTAATGCATTTAGAGGTCAGAAATATTTAGAATTCCCAATTACTGATTGTTAAATTGACATGTACACGAATTATTTCTTCAAATGACTTGCAAATATTAGGGTCCTTCAGTTGGTCATGGTTGACTTTGGCTTGTTAAGTTTGTTATCCTCACTCGGAAGTTCATAATGAAGAGGTCGTAATCAGTCCCAATGTCAGCACTTGAGAAACTCCTTGTGTTTCCTCAATTGATGCAAGCTCGGTAAAGGTTTAGAACCAGTATGTAATCGATCTGGTTACGATGAGTTCTACTTGGTGCGTGCCATGTCCAGGAGCGTGAAGCTTTCTGTTTCGTCCAGTAGTTAATGACGATAGAGCTCAAAATAAAGTTATAGTTCACCACAGTAAATTATCAAATTAATTTGTTTAGGAAATGTAACTCTTTATGGATTAACGTATAAACCCATATTTTATTCCAATAATTTATTTTAAGACCATGGGATCACTTATGGATGCTCTGGTCAAATCATTTCTGCTGCTACACCTTCGCACTGGAAGTATTTAGATGTCTCCTCAAATGTGTTTGCATTTAAACTGTAATCCTACCTAATTTAGCTTGAATTATATTCGAACTATAAAATCTACCAACCCAATAAGAAACATAAAAAGGGTACATGGTTGTACCAACTATAATTGTAACTTTGTTCCTATTTCGTTCCTTGTCTGTTTTGATTGATACGGCTTATATAATGTCTTCTGCACGCAACATAAAGGAGAGCAAATAGTTGTGTTTATATGTATTATTAAACCTGCAAATTATATAATAATGTTGATATTGCTTTTAATACATATTTTCAATATGCATTGCAAAATCACGCAAACACACTTATAGGGAACCTGGAAATTCCTTAATGTCATATTTCACGGTAGCGAATATACATTTATAGAATCAGTAATCGTCCATTCGGAATTATCAAATTGTTTCAATATCATTGATACATAAAGTGAAAATACGTTTTAAATCATGAAAAAAGTAGGAAAGAAAATTTGTATCGTATTGCATTTGGATGAAATGACGAGATTGATGTGGATAATGAATATGTAAAATTTGGATGTGAATTGTTTTGGAATTTGGAATTTGATAATGCAATATACGTATCGCTGAACGTAGCTTATCACATATCTGATTAATACTGTTAAAACAATGAGCGCTTTGAATAAAACAATGCTATAAACGTTCATAAGCCATTTATTTAATAAAGAAACAACATAATCAAACACCTTTTGATCTTCTAAAGTATGTAGAAATGGCGTATGGAAAACAAATATTAACATATTAAACAAATTAATTTTCACACTTAAAACTAGGGATATATTGAATTACCTAACGCAAAAGGAATACGCAATTGATCGATTAAAATATACACATCTTATTAAATGGTTGGATACCTACATTAGACCATCTAGGGATTAAAATGTGGCATTTCTTTTGCATTCCGATTATAGGGTAATGGCTATCGTATGAACTATAACTTTACGTTTACTAAACACAGACTAAAAGTAGATGTAAAAAGGCAAAAAGTTAGTTCAAGATATTTCAGTTTGACATTACAGATGCAAAACTAATTATCAGTTATTGTCGTAATATTTTCACATCACATTTCTATGATGTGAGGTAGGATGTAGAGGACTATAAAATAGCATATAATTATTGGAGGAGCATTCAAACACGTTAAGAATACAACTCACTAAATAACCCTACAGTAAGGGATGCAGTAACGTTACATCAAAGTATGTATAGGTTACTGCATTTGTATTTGAAAATATGAACGACTTTGTTTGCATGAATATAATGGACGACCTTAGTGAGTCCAGAAAATCCATCCGATGAAACGAGTTTATATATTCCCATACAAATGCAGTAACCTTTTCATCATACTTCTTGTTCTACAAAAGACTTAATTATATAATCTAACATAATACAATACATGAAACAAAGTACCTGAATGTATGCCGTATTTCGAACACAATTCACAAGCGCAGATTCATCATTATACAGTCGTATTGATGAGCACATAACTCCGACCAGAGAAATTTGAACTTAGTGGCGAAATGGATACTATTTTTTAAACAAAATGGAATTTTTGGTCTGCTTAAAATTTCAATTTATATTCCTATTGTATATGAATGCACAGTGCAACACCTTTTCAATATTATCTGGAATGAACGAATGTCCATAGTTTTGTCTATTCTGCTACATTTGGTAATGATGACTGGATTTATGACGTAGGTCTGGATTAAGCAGCAATGAAGGAGTGTGTTGACGTATGTGCTTGTTTCTGTTCTTTCACTGAATGTTTAAAAACATAGTGTGGGGAAGATATGAACTCTTTCTATTGCAATTACCAGAAGGACGCTATGGAATATAACGTTTATTTCATTTTTCGTGCAGTAAGGAAGATATCATGGCACTTGGAGTATAGGTCAAATAAATGTTCAATTTCGTAAAATGTAATCGAGTTTGAGAACCCATGCTATGGCTAACAAAATTATGATATGTAGAAGTATGAGACTACGTTTTGAGGAAATTCAAGATGTGAACTTTAAATATATGTGTTGCCATTCTAATACTTGCTAAAGAAGAATGTCTATGCTTCGTCTCGTGAATGTTATTTTTAGTAACACATAACTTGTTTGACCTGTCTGGCATCAATCGCGTGCCTAAATCCGAAATATTGTATCAAATAAATTAACGCGGAATGTCCCAAAGCAGCTGACATATGGCACTCCACGAAATATCTTCTTAAGCTCATTCAGAAACAAATATAAAAAACATAATGTAACGCACCTATTTCGTAAGGGTACATAATTTGTAAAAATGTAGTTCCTAATACACTATTGGCGCACGTGTCGTGATCGTGAGTGGTTTTATGAAGTGCACATGAGTGTAATATGGGAAAATAATGCACGATTAAGACATTGTGAAGCTTAGGAAGACAAAAAAAGAACATAAAAAGCGCATTCTTTGATGGACATAACTGATTCAACTGTATATCACTATTTGTAATTGATGTTTCCTTTAGTATTTTTTTTATATTACAGAGTGAAAGCGAAACCAATTTACTAGAGCTCAAGGAAAAATAAATATTTCCCTAGAATACAAAGTGGTCATTTAAGAGGAACCTTCTGTATTGTGAATTATATTCTAAAATAATCTAATTCTCTTATCACAAGTCGAGAACTGTAGAATGTTACTCATATATTTCCAAAGTACGGAAGATAATGATGTACAAAAGGCCTGCATTATCAAATTAATACAATCCGACTGTATGTAAATGATTTGCAAATAATTCCAAAATAGGTTTTAGTCCGAAACATGTCGAGCACTATTTAATTCTAGTCAATAATTTAAATAAATAAGTCCTTTCAGATTATATCTGGACAAAAGTAAAAGTGATTTCAAAGAATGTTTATAAGATTAAAATTAAGACTCGTTTACCTAGTCATTCATCATCAGCTTGTCACCTAATGATTGCAAGTGCCAACGGAATGATTTACCTCGGACCTATTCCAATCGTGATCGAGATGAGTGACTTGGCAATATTTATGTTTTCTACTATAAATATTTTAAACAGGTAAGAAGGTATTCAAAATCGTCAAGAACGGACAACAATCTTTTTGTCCGGAAACAAATCGCGTTTCTATGCATTATCATAAATACAGTGTCATTCGGAAAAATGAATATGACATATGATGTTTATATTCTATATACCTGATAATATAAATAACCATACGCTTTATCACCCCAGTAAATGTAATTGTCTATCCCAGGATTACTATTTCTTAAAGTGTTTATATATATTCGTTGTTGCAGTAAATAAATTAAACAATTCAGTCTAGTATATACTCTTTTAGAAATAAAGAAGGAGAAAAAATGCGAGGGAGATAGAGAAACAGCGCATCACTTGAACTCAGAATAATAACAATGGAAACATTTCGGAAGTGGTAAATGAGTAAGAAGTTTCGGTGTTGAATGAAGCAAATGTTTCATAGTAGTGATTTGTACATCAGCTGACAATTAAAGGCATCGAATATTGTAGTTCACACTATAACACCATCGTATAGAGGAAATAAACAAAAACCGTTTTCAAACAATATGTATATAAGTGAATCTGCAATATGCTGCTAGCATGACACTATATTTATTAGAATAAATAACACATTCTTACAAAAATGAATATCTTGGGTAGGACATTTGTACTGAGAAGTTTAAGATGGATGCCAATACGAATATACAGACTGTGTAAAGTATAGATCCTTGAATGAATAGAACGAGTGAACTGTATCTACCCTGGTGAAAATAGAAAGGGGCGGAGTATATGAGTAACCAGCAGTATATGAAACTGTAACCATTTTCTCCAGTCTTCACTACATCCGCAGTTGTGTAACATAATATCAGACAAATGACCTTGTAATTTATATAGAATTCTTTGTTTCATTCCCTCCTTACTGATGGTGTCGATAATCATAGGAAGTTAAACATACATACACTAAATAATGGATCTCGGACAAAAGCAGGAAATCAAGTAACATGATTTACAAAACGAAAGCACTATTTGGGAAAGAGATGAATATTATTTGGTTGCATCATGATCAATACATATGTCAAACTAATTATACGGAGTAAGTTATCATATCTGAAGACTTTAGAGAAATTGGAAGGTTCATATTTTTAACAGTTTCATTGAATATAGGCGGTTAAAATAGTGTATTTCATTCAATTTGTTGTTTAAATTGCTTTTCAATTTTTTTTTTATTTCAAACACTACGCTGGTATTCAAATATTAAATAGCTTGCTGCTATCTGCCTGCAACTGAATATCCGCTACTGTGAATATCTAAATGACAATAGCAATAAGAACAGAACAAGCGTAGATAGTATGGTATTAATTGGCTGCAAACGCGCTTGAATTTTAGTTATTTTTTTTCGACACCTTATAGGTACGTGCAGTGTAATTGAGTAAACAAGATTGATCTTATTTAAATGGTGACTAATCAGCCAGATGATACACAAAGGTGACATATTCCGAATATATTGCCTAAATATTTATTTTAATTTAAACAAACTATTTTGTTATGGAAAAGCCTTTACCTTCGATTACTTACTGCTCTGCTGTTTGAATTGTAACAAACTCATGAGACTGTAGCTGATCATACATAATATCGTGAAAATATATTGTTTTTGGAGCAGATTTAAGTGTGTTATTAGCTTTCGCTTCATAAGGATATTTATTTAAATTATGTGTCTGTTTTCGTTATAAATAAAGACGTGTTGCTGAGTTTTGCATCCTATAATATATCGTCCGCATTAGCAATCTCATGACAAGGAAACAAGCTTCCACATGTCATCGATATAACAACTTGTTTAAAGGAAAGGAAACCTCCATTAATTTTCCTCTTTCATGTATACCGGTAATTTTAAATGTGTTGGTAGCTATGCAGAATTAATAAAAATCCATTCGTAGCGATATTTACAATATACCCATATAAAGTAGTGATTGCAACAATTAAAAAAGGGTTCAGAATCTGACTAAATATTGTGAAGGGTTCTCAGTGGTCAGGTACAGTTCGAACTGCATGCCCTTTGCTGAGTCTAAAATATAAATAAGTATCACAATGTGTATGAACTTAGCTCATGATTCATATCAGCAAGATCACGTAGGAAGAGGAATGATAAGAAAAGAAATTAGATCATTTTTTCACCCATTGCTGTACACATTATATATAAATATATATATATATATATATATATATATATGTGTGTATATATATATATATATATATATATATATATATATATATATATATATATATATATATATATATATATATATATATATATGTGTGTGTGTGTGTGTGTGTGTGTGTGTGTGTGTGTGTGTGTGTGTGTGTGTGTGTGTGTGTGTATAAACATATACTCAGGTTTTGAAATATTTTGTGTCCTTGCCAGAAGAGCGTAATATCGATGTAGACGCCTTGGCGGAAAGAGGATTGTAGAGGAGCAGTGGCTTCGGGAATACAAATTTTAGAGATTGGCGATTTATAGACCATCTTTAATCTGTTCTTAAGCGTTGTATCCACAATATACAACAAAGTCAAATAGTATGGCTTTGGAAATTCATTTTATTGAATCAAACATTTGTTATGCTAACCATTCTATTTGCTTATAATTAATTATACGACACGGATTCAAGACAATTGCGTAAGGTTTGCACTTTTAATTGAATATTGCTGCGGGATATGTAGAAAAGCGTGTTCAGTAAGGAAAGATGATTGTACCACATACACTAGTCATAAATAAAATCACAAACATATATGTATAAATATAATTTACAGAAAAATAATTTTTTCCAAGTCCAGATTTAATAAATATAGAAAGAAAATTACAAATTAAATTTAATAAAATTAGACCGCAGCACTTGAAATTTATTTTTAACAAAAGCGCAAGCCATTTTTTGCAGATGAAAAACGATAATTACCATAATACATAATGGTGACATAAGATAAACTCATTAAAAGAAACAAATAACAAACAGATATATCACAAATAAAATATGGTGAAAATTAACATACTGGTTACTTTGTTTGTAGGTTAGGGACACGAATGGTTTTTAAATTATTTAATGCGCATTTGCTTGAATGCTTAAACAACTGTAACATTACATTGAATATAATGCTCAAAAATATCCAGTAGGTTAGATTTGTCTAGAAAGTAATTCAATCGCAAGATCCAGTTATCAATAAGCATATGTTTGGAGTAACTCACAAAATAAATATAGTTAGAAAGATATTTCAAAAATGTGTGTTTATACCTTGAACATTTAACTATCAATAGTTCCTTTCAGTGTAAAACATAAATAATCATCTATTTTGCTTCAACGAAGAAAGCAAAATTCATAATCTATATCAGTTGTGACTATCTTGCATTAACTCTTTTAATATTGACGAAGCATATCTTTCATTATTTTATACAATTGTCTATATTAATTCAACATAAGTTATGTGACGCACATCTTAATTGATTTGCATGATATTGTTTGCTTGAGTTTTGTCACTATCAGATAATCGTATTGAAATATCTCTTTGAAACTATGCAAATCGTTATGTAACTACTATGCTTCAGTACGAGTGTTATGAATGACCCCGAAACAATTCAGATTAGTTTTTATAGTAGATTATATACTGCGAATTTAATTAACAATATTTGAACATTTTACACTTGTCACGAAAATACTTCACACAATCACACACACACACACACACACACACACACACATCCGATTTATAGATGTCGCTCACTTATATTGACTTCAGTTCAAACTGATTTTGCTCAAACTTTAATGTACGAATGAATAATGTCTAGATAAACAATATTATAAAGTCATCTAACAAAACCCAGGCCACAATTAACATTTCCTTAATTCACAATTACCTAAAGGTACGTTTCCTTTTGGAATTTTTCACATGCTAACAAGATACAAATCTTATAATTGAATGTATGCTACTAAAATATAACATGGACTGTGGTAATCAAAAAGACATACATTTCATCGTAAAGTTGCTATGTTTTTGGTAGAATTTGAAGTTTATTTTGGACAAGGTCTAGTCAAAAACTCAATAATGTACAACATATAATTAATACAAAGCTAACAAACCGTGCACATAAATCTAGATAACTCGAACGTACTATGGAGGCGAGTGAAGTACAACACATTTTTACCATAATGTTTGAAAAATATGCAAAATGGTGTACAAGATGAATGGAATAAATAAGACCGCACCTCATTAAATTAAATTTTAACAAAATCGCAAGCTTATTTGTTGCAAACGAAAAACAATATTTACAATAATACATCATGGTAAACTTAAAATATTTAAAAGAAAATCAAACATGGACAAGAAAATAAGAATCAAGAAAAAACGGACAGGCGTATGACAAATAACATACGATGAAAATTAACATGTTGGTGCACTTTATTGGTAGGTTAGGGACCGGAATAATAATTCAATTATATAATGTGCTTATGCTGGATTACTAAAATAACAGTAACATTACATTCAAAATGATGCTAAGGACATTCTACTATATTAGATTTGTTTGGAAGGTAATTCTGTCATGAGATCCCTTTATCAATAAGCATGTATTTGAAGTAACTGACATAATGAATAGATTCAAAAAGATATTAGCATTACTAAAATGTTATACGTCGAATACTTGACTAACGAACTATTTTAAAATGTCTAGATAAACAAGATTATAGAGTATTCCACTGGAACTTAAAAACTAATTAGCATTTCTTTAAACCACTATTATCTAATGGTACGTTTCCTTCTGGAACTGTACACATGATAACAAGATAACAATCTTAATTATAATTAGAAAGGTATGCTACTGAAGGCATAACATAAAATGTAGTAAACAAAATTACCAGTATTTTATGGTAAATTTCCAGTGTACTGGTATAATTTGTAAGTGATTTTGGAAACGGATCAGTCCAAACTACAATTATGCAGAAAATATAATGATTGAACGATAACAAAAAGTGCACAAAATAAATATCTATCTATCTATCTATCTATCTATCTATCTATCTATTTATCCATCTATCTGTCTGTCTGTCTGTTTTCTGCCTGCCTGCCTGCCGATCTATCTATCTATCTATCTATCTATCTATCTATTTATCTACCTATCTATCTATCTATCAATCTATCTATCTATATATCTATATATATATATATATATATATATATATATATATATAGAGAGAGAGAGAGAGAGAGAGAGAGAGAGAGAGAGAGAGAGAGAAAAAAAAACATATTTTCGTCATTAGCTCTAAAATCCAGAAACAGTTAGAATTTCTAGGATACCTTGAATATATATCGTTACCGTACCTTCTTTTAGATTTTCACCAACTTGTTTATCACAGTTATTCATTTTAATAATATGTACATTGAGCACATTAAATTGAGTTGCATGCATTGAGTGTTTGAAGTGAAATGCTAAAATGGACAACTCAGGAACGCTTGAATGTATCTGAGTATCTATGTAAACTAAAATTGTGTATTTTCTGTATTTGTCCCCATTGTGCCAAAATGGAGTGCTGACGAATGCATTTCACTAGTCCGCTGCAATATTTTAGTATTAATAACATTGTAGATGTTATTTTTTGGGTCATATTCAATAACAGCTGCACTGGTAAATCGTTTCGCAAATCATTTTCTATATCAGTCCTAATGTTGGTAAGTCCTTTGTCGTTGGTTAGATGATATGACTACTTTGCTTGAGAAAGCTTCATTATATATCCATATTCTATCATAGATTAAGAATATATGAGACCGTTTTAACTATCAGAACGATGCTAACTGAAGTGGGTGCTATACCACTATGTATATGTCGGATTCATTATTATCACTGTGTTGATGTACATTCAAGCACCGAACTTATTAGTTATAAATTAAAATCCTATACATTCTACAATTTCATAACGATGCTATGTTATACATATTGTTTTATCACAGTATATCTTCAATTCATCTGCATAATAAGTTAATACTTTTAAGACACGATTTACGACATGCGCATCGGATGATGCGTAGAATGGAAAGCTACACATTCAAGGTACTGCACTTAACGAATGAAATTAATAATATGATTATCTTTGAAGCAAATTATAACGAATGCAATCGTCAGATATTAATTCAATCAAATAACGGGTCTATTGGATACATCGATGATATTTTCTGCTCCTAAAGAACTGTACGTATTGTTTCCTTGATTCCCATATGGATGAAGCTTCTCGTATTCTTTGCTGCATGATCCACTAAAAGAAAATTGAAGCCAATTAACTTATATATTATATGTTTGATTGTCTGTGTGTCTATTTATATAGTTGTATATAGTAATGAGAAAATATTTTCCATTATCCGAAAGTGTGAATGTCGATTTGAGCGTAACTAATGTTCGATTGTTGTAAATAATGAAATAACTTAATTCACGATAAACTTACCAATACAATAAATATTCATTTCGTAGCAATAGGTTCATATAAAGACCAACTAAACGTTTATGTAATAAAGTAACATATTTTCTAACGATACTGGTTTTTCAACATCGTTATATTCAATTTGACATATATCTATTAAACTGTGCAACGTAGAGCTTGAAACTATCAATACCGATGCGTGTTATTAGTTGTATCACGTACTCAAAGTCGACTACATCAATGCATATTAATCTTTTTGAGACCATGATACAAATGGTTCACGGATAAAGACACTAAAAATAAGTTTGACCTACTAGGGCAACGTAATTATTTTCGAAACAATTACTTTGATTACAGCACATGTACACATACATCAGTTATTGAAAGGATCCGTTAACCATATATTCTGATCGGAAACAGCCAATGATATCTTTAGCATAGATATAAACTAATGTGATGCAATTATTGTTAGCAGAGCTGACGACATTAAACATAACCTTTTATTTCAGTAAATTAGATCAGTGGGTATACTTATTTTACACATGTGGTGTCAAGTTGTATAAATGATAAAATACAACAATATACAGTCATAGGGATAGTTCTCGATTTCTAATCATATAACAATTCAATTTTGATCAAATTGATTTTTTCATTTAACAGTATTTTAGAAAGAGGATAACCAAACTGCAATTAAATTAGCAGCATCGGCTGATGATAACATCGTTTATAACGACCGACTCGGAACGTAGCACGTTTGACCAGAAGCAAGTTAAATCAACGTCTTTTAAGATGGTACTTACAAAAAAGTTTGTTAGGTGCGCAGCTTTAAGAGGTTAGTGTTAGGACTTGAATCAAAATAATGAGACACATGTTTGCGCAATGACACCTAAGGACTAAATATCATTTTAAACTTTCACACTGAAGGCATCGTAACGACATGACTGAAATATTTTCAAAGCTGTATTAAAAATTCAAATTACACATAACATTAATGATAAACATTATTTTCTAATTTGTGTTCTTGTATTCTCTATGCGTTTTTATTACCTTTTATCGGGATAGCGCGGTAGAATTTGTAGCAGGGTATCATTAACCCTGTCTTTCATTTCAGGCATGCATCCAACCATCTACCCTCCATCAGTTTTAAGTATGCATCAGCGTATTATAGTGATATAAGTGTGTTATACATCTTATCTAAGTTCACAATCTTTCTTTAAATTAATTTTTATTTGAAGATGTCTAGATTAAATGTTTACTAATTTTTTCTGCAATCGCACTATACACATTGGAAAGCATTTTCCTAAACGCATCAGCTCATCATCAATTCATTAGTGTTTTCCAGTTCATTTATGCATTCACGCTAAGTCAGTTATATGTTTATATGAGCTTTTTTGCACTATAACCATAGATACCATGGATTGTTGTCTTCTGAATGTAACGTTTCGATGCCTGTAAATAATAATAATAATAATAATAATAATAATAATAATAATAATAATAATAATAATAAGAATAATAATAAGAATAATAATAATAATAGAAATATTAGTAATATTAGTAATAATAATACATTTTATTCATCCAGGATATCATTTTTGGCCTTGAAGGACCAAATCGCCATGAGATAAGCAGTATTTAACAGTTTATGTTATCGAAAAATGTTACATTCTTACAAAAAGTTGTGATCATTTATTCATACTTATATAAAATAAAATGTTTGAGCGGTCAATTTCTGCAATTTGTCATTTACGAACAAATTGGAACTCAACGGGTTTTACTAGTATGATAAAGCTGTACTCTATCATTCACAGTGTTTTGTTTAGACAAAAAAATTGCAATAACCAAGACTGTTGAAAGTTTTCAGTTGTTTTATATTCTAGCTCCAATGATATGAATATAACTTCTGAAGAGTTTTATGAGTTTAACACAACACACGTTTGCGATATAGGGAGTACAAACGAGTCTAATTAAGTGGATAGGTTACGCATGGTTTTAATTGGTACCAATGTCATTTTAGATGCAAAACTATACACCCATATATGTTTGCACGAACATGAAAAATTCGAGACGTCAATTTGAGTTTAGTTTTACCAGAGCTGAGAGATTTATCATATACATAGTGAATGATTGTAAGAGACGAAGTCAGTGTTTGACTGTACTGGCCACAGAATGATTAGCGAAGTGAATGGCCCAGATATAAACAAACAAATACAATGCATTACAAAGGCTATGATTTTAAAATGCCATCAATTAGTGAATGATTTGCTCAAAAAAGGACCTGAAACACCTTATAAAGTATAGTTTTATTAATCGTTGTCTTCCATATTCAATTGTCTGCTTTACCATATCAAGTCAAATTAGCCAAGAAATATAAGAATCAATACGTACATTCTATCTTCTTTAACAGAGGTCTTTAGTTTAATACAGCACACATTCGAGCTATTTGGAGTGCATACTAAGTAAATGTCAGTGGATTTGCCCTGTATCGTTTCAGGTTGCATTCACTTCATTTTAGATGCATTGATAAACACTGATTTGTTGACACGAACATAAACTAGTGAATAATTTGCGCATAATGGTTCTCAAAAACCCTTATAGTATGTGCGTTTACTAATTGTCTAACTGAACTTATCATCTCTAATAAGAACACAAATGTAGGAATCATCCTGTACATTATATCTTCCGTTTTCAGAAATTTAGGAATATGTTTACATATGCCTAAATCTGCATTACATAGAGTAGTTTTATCCCTTTTGATTCAAGTATGTAGGACTCGAAGTGTTGTTGCTGGAGAGAGAGAGAGAGAGAGAGAGAGAGGGAGAGAGAGAGAGAGAGAGAGAGAGAGAGAGAGAGAGAGTTGACGGGACAAACATATATACAGACAGAGAGAGTTACCAATAGGTTCCAAATATATGCTTCGATCAGTTGTATTGCTGCGAGGCTCTTCATATTCCCTTTCATCAGCATCAGCAGTGTTCGTAGTCCTTCTGGAAATTGATACAATTTTTAAGTCTTCGTCGGAGTTAATATCTATCAAAGAATGTTGACAGCAATCTACACGAGTTATCCGTTTTGTTATGTATTAAGAATTAGTCATACCTTCTAAATAACAAAGATGATTTTACGAAGAATGATAATTGTAATTTATTACAAGGGTAAACCTGGAAACAAAACGTAGCAAGATTTAATGGGATCATATTAGACTTACTAAACTACAACACAAATTAAGATCACTGTTAGCAGGCATGATATAAAAGAGAAGGCAAAGTGATGGAAACAAATATACTTAAATCGTCCTACATCTGATTCAATCCTCCATTGCAATTTTTCTAAAACATAAATACTTCTTCATTACACTACTATATAAACATTTATGAATCTATGTTCATTGAACGTGAATTTCAGCAGAGTACTGAAATATATAAATTGTAACAGGTTCTGAAGAACCACTTGCATATAAGTTTGCTAATATTTTATGCAACATTTTGTTTATGATCGCGCAAACATTCCAATATCATTGGAAAGGTACCTTTATGTTTGATACCAAAAGCTTAAAGTTCTGATACAAAACCGACCAGTTATGTATATTATTAACTGTGCATATCGTGCCATGCTTTAATGCTGATTAAAGTATACGTCTTTGTTTTAATCAGTTAGATTTGCAATGTTAACACAAAAGTTTGTTCAATATTGTAATTAAAATATATTCATTGATTGAGTTACTTTTTGTTCTTATTCCATAGAAATTCAGAAAATCGTTGTAGCTCAAGTGGTTGTCCTAAATCGAGCCAAAAAAAAGATGACCGACTACATATTTTATATCTGGTCAGAACGATATCATCCATTTAACTGTTACTGTTTGATGATGAGTGGCTATACATTTCGTTTCAGTACCTCTTTCAGCCTCGCAAATATTTGTTAATTCAGATCGATAATTCCTTCAATCAGCAGAACTGGTTTAATGCCTTATTTGGACACATCTTTTAGCGTTGAGACGAAAAATTATTTTATATACATCATTTATAAGAATGATGATATATTTTTTAAATATATGATATTACCTTTCCTTTCTCGAAGCCTCCCAACAACAGTGATAACCATACCAGTCGCAACAAGTACGAAGACTAGTCCAGACACGAGAATCCATTCAAACTCGTCTGTGCGAGAATAAATGAATGCTAGTCTTACACACAGAATGATACAAATATACAACATGTTCAGGACGAAATACTCATGCGCGTACCTGCATACTAAAATACATATTAAGAGTTATGATCAATTTAAGCGATCTGAATTGAACAAACAATAAAGATAGTTTAGGTGTTAATCCATGTGATTCGGCCCATACTAAAAATAAAGATATTTTATTGATATACCATTTAATTACAGGTGTGATTAGCAAGTATCCGATATCAGGCATTCAAATACAATAGTTGATAAAGGTATTCACGACACATATCCAGTGTTGTATTGTAATGTTAACGTATCTTTCTGAATGTAGATGCAAAGAAAAAATCAGAGAGAAAAAAGTACTATACGCTTTAATTTTATAAGACTGAACATGACCGGCAACGTAGTTATTTATTACTTTTGAAATGAACATGTTAATTAAAATTCAAATTCTTTAATTTATAGTTGTCTTTCAGTACTTACAATTCTCGGTCTCAAGGCTAGGTATGTCAGGGATTAAAGGTGAGTTGACATATATAAAAGTACACTCTGGACTCGATGTGGCGCTGTTTTCTATACAAAATGATAAAAAGTGAATAAAGTATAAAACTGTAGGGTTTTCGGTCTTATCAAGCCTTTCAAAAACTAGTATCTTTTACATAGGTGCAGAATTGTATTTTCGTTTATTTCAATTTCACAGCATCACTTTGTGTTCAACGTTGGACGAGCGAAATCATAGATGCCTAAATATTTAGATATATGCAAACGATTAGTCCAACGAGTTTATTGAATACAAAAGCCCCAAAAATGTTCCTCATTTCGTTTTATTATCACTTATGTATTGAATATATTAAAATCTTTTAAATTTTTAATTTCTATTTATTTCTGGTTGAGGTTTTGTTGTAGATGATTTGGGATACCATACTATAAGAAAAAAAGATTTACACTAAAAAGGAGATAGCCATGTATGAATGAATCGTTCTCATTCTGGGGAGCAACGCAATTATCAGATGGAGAAACCAACTGAAATTGACATAATTGTTTCATTCATTCTTACTGCACTCAATGGGTATCACCGGAAAGGCACACACAGCTATCACGTGACTAGAAAATTGATATCTTTCAAGCAAACAAACAAAAAGTTAAACTCAAATTAAACTTACTTTATTACACACTAAACTATTATAAATCTTATATTATTCCTCACGACATGATCAAACAAAATACTACGGAACTTATATAATCATAAATTTGTCGAAAATATCAAGACACACAAAAGCAACTTTTGCAATAACAGTCATTACATTTCATTTACTTCTAATGGTTCTACCACTTTTGTGTGCCATTTTTAACACCAAAATCCGTTTCTCAGCCGAGTTAGATTTGCAGAATACAACATTTTCGGTTTGCTAACACCATCTGTTGTTTTCGGTTAATATTTTAACCACAAGACGTCTGTAAATTCAATACTAGGTAAATAGCAAAGGTATATCTCAATGATTTAATTCGAAATAATATTTACCTTCAAGCGCCACAAATATGGAATCTATAAGTAACCCATCTCGTCCCAGGCAACATATGTGCCAACGTCTAAATATGATACCCTTCGAAGTGTGAACGCGAAATTACTGTCACTAAGTGCACAGGTGTCTATCCGATCCATATACTGGTTTCCAACCTCTGTACAATATGCCTGTGTCACATTATATTTAACAACAACAAACTGGAACGTATTTAACATCAGCTCAATTTTGATTGATGCTACTTTTGCTATGTTGCACATGAAAGAAAGGCTAATGGATACACCATCTTGTACAAGTAGTCGTTGAGCTAAAAAATAGATGCAATTATAGTATGACAAGAAAACTATAAACTTGAATGTTATATTTAATAGTACAGACCCATATAAAACATTAACTCTGCACCTTTTTATAAACTAATATTTCCGCTGAATAGTGATTTAAAGCACTTTTTTATACATTAATGTTTGTTTAATCTTATTATTCCCTTGCCGTACTGATTAACTGAATTACTTGTATGATACGCTTCTATTGGGGTGTTTTAAGCATATAGTATTATCATTTTATTTTTCAGTATTTCATTCGACATAAATTAACTAACCCATATTGGTCTGTTCCAAAACATTCTCGAAATGAAACTTATTTGGATCATATAGAAAAGTAAAAAAATAATACATAGATGCAGTACACCAAATATCTGGTAACAAAACAAACATATAATGGCATAATTGACCAAATCGACAAACGCGTAAATCAGAATGTGAGAATAAATATTCGTATCACTGGCTACGATAACTGATTTCTACTTTATTTATCGATAGGTCAGTACTAAGAAGATACATATTTCTTAATATTAAAAATATTGGAGATTAAGTTTTGATATAGTTACACATATCATATTAATAATGGAGTCAGTATAAATACGGTGTCATTTCATGTAACTAATGAATTGCCGGTTTGAGAATATTAACAAAGGGTTCAGTATGTGACTTATCACTTTTAGTATCTTTACACAGTACAACCTTGTCGACCAATGCATCGCAGCTATTTAAAATCAAAACCGTCATCTTTTGCTATGGATCGAAGCCTATTTGATGACCTTGTTATCTTGAGTAGACAAAGAGCTATGCTGCAAGTTCCTTTAACAATATTTCATTACACAATGTCGGACATATGCATTTTATGTTAATGCTTCCTAATTAACATTATAAATTACTACTTACTTATAGTGAAACTTTATTTGAATTAGTTGTGTATCTACCATCAAACATGAAAAATACAGGAGTATACGTGAAAACTACAAGAGGGAATATGAACTCAAAAATGAACACAAAAACTTTCAACATTGATTTTACGTTCATCAATAGTCAATTAATATCAAACAGTTTTGACACACAGTTCAGACAAGCTTGTAGTAAGAAAGCTAAACTAACTTACGTGCAACAAAAATACTCGTGTTCCCTCTTAGAACAGAATCTTCATAGACCATGTAATGTCCACTGTCCATAACGTTGACATTTAGGAGGAGAAAACGGAGACTGCCATTGTTTATTTCAATTCTTTCTATTCGCCCAGCATACATTTGCATAATAGATATGTTGTAAGCCTGATTCTTCCGCATGTCATAGATCATATCATTGTGAACAAGCTGCTTACTGGTGAAATCAGAATATGTTATTTCTAACATATCCTTTTCCATAGTTTCAAGTAGATCAATATGCACAGTTGCATTGTCACCTCGAAGGAATGTTTTAGGTGTCCGATCTTCAAAAAATGAAATGCGATAATTGTATTTTAAGTCAATCATTGTGAATTTAAAACGAAATATGACTTAAGTGCATTAGATGGCAATTTCAATGAATTCCTTCATATCTTCACTTATCCAAAGAATATATATATATATAGATAGATAGATGGATAGATAGATAGATAGATAGATAGATAGATAGGTAGGTAGGTAGGTAGGTGGATGGATGGATGGATGGATGGATGGATATTTATAAGTATATTTATATCTATATTTGGACAAACCTATGTCTACTGTAACTAACTGACAATGTTAATCCGTCAATAATAATGAAAACAACAATAAACAAGTTTTATATTAATCAGCTTCGATCAGAATTTAAGTTATTTGATACAGTTTTCTGTTTTCCTTGCTTTATTAACATCCACATATACAATTGCGTATCATGATTGATATTACATGCGTTATTGTTTGATAATTTTATATTGCAACCGCGATGTGAGCCTAGTCAACTCAATCATTATCAATTGCGTAACGTTTACGTCTGTGTTCGCGCTGGTAAAGTAAGTTAATTCCATTACCTTACCTTTTGGATTAGTTGTCCCAAGCAATATGAAAATCATGAATATCGTTGTTCCAATATTTGTCATTTTACACTCAGTTTAGAAATGCAAATATTCAAGGAGTGAATCTCCATCTATAAACATGGGTACTGTTCAATGCAGAGGTTACATTTGATTAGATGAAAAAGTCTCACTAACGTGTGCAAAGAAGAAAACATCATATAATCAGCAATGTACATCCACGAGCCCAGTATGCTAAACGGTGGAAAAACAACTATCATCAAATCTCTAAAGTTGAAACAATACGCATTGGAACACTAACATATACGTCCGAAAGCAGATATAATCAAGAAGTGTAAGGAGGAGCAAGGATGTGACGTCTTACCGATCAGTATTGAATTAGCATTCACCGGAGCCAGTACGCACACCAAAGATTCAGTTTATGACATTTATATTTTTTTCATTAGCGAAATTATTAAAATTGTTGAAGAATAATATATGTGGTATCAAATATTTTTGATAGAGTAAATATTGGATATGAATCGAACGTTTTGTTTTTTAGTGTTAAGTTCTCGTAATATTCGAGATTCATTGTTGTTATAATACTGCAGTGGTCATTAAAACTAATTTAAACAATCATATAATGTGTGTGGCTATAAAATGTGTTACGGCACAAATAGTTAAATGGTTTTTAAAAGTCAATATATGGTTTAAGTGATATCAAAAGAATGTAAGCAGCTTAATATCATAGGCACAGACAAAACAACCATATTTTATTCGTCTGCATCAAATTGTTTGCAAAATCGTTCTTATGGAATTCCTCAAGAAGAAAGATCTACATATAAGTGAACTGACAAACGGACAGACAGTAGAAAACACAAAATAAAATGTTTGATACTGCAATCAGCGCTGTCATATGTAAAATCAATCAAAGCGAAACTTATTAAAATCTAACTGTCATCACTAAACAAGTATTGACTATATTTATCACAAAATGAAACTGAAATCAATGTGTGATACATGACAATTTAATCATCTTAGTGAAACCGTTACTAGATTTGAGAAAGATATAGACATTAAATAATGAATCATAAATGAAAAAATAAGTATGAGGTTCAGAAGATGTCGTAGCGTACAATATTTGTGTCGCAGCATTTTTGCGACCATAAAATGACACACATGAAACAATATCTGCTTTAACGTGACTAAATATGTATTTCCCGCTCTTAAACAATGTTTTGCACTACCGTAGAGTACCATGTACTATGACCAACTTAACGTGTAAACTGACGTTGGATCTTGTGAACTAAAAAGGGAAATTAGCTTGCTTGGACATTTTGTTATAAATATTTGAATACACATTCGAGTTGAAAAGTTTTTTGCTTAAACGTTTAGTTATTCTAACGTTCATATCTGTTGCAAAAGAGAAAGGAACATGTATTGCTTATTTGTTAAATCCGTCTTCATGTACAAAACCATACCTTTATGCTATTACGCATCTTATTTACATTGGAACTGAAACTGGTTAGTCTGTGTTTCAGATATAGTATTTGTTCATCGTAATGTATAAAACAAATCCATTATATCCGGAAAATGCCAAAGGTACTAGGACCAATGTATTGTGTTAAATCTACATATATTGGAACTTGTACAATAGTTAGTTTGTATTGCCAAAATGTTCATTGCAGAGACTGGAATTGGAAAGGAAAAGTGTTTAGAATATTTTTAAAAATCTACCTCTCAGATATGCCGTTTTCCCGTGAGCTTATTAATGTTCAGTGCTGACATACATCACGACCATTTCACTAGCAATTACCAAGAATGTGGAATGTTTGACGAAATTTCCATTAAATCAAATGACATTGAGTTTAAGTGGGTATGCTATATTTCCTTCTGATTTTAAAATTTGTAACAAAGTGTGTGGAAAGGCAAAATACGTGGAGAGCGTTTACAATGTTGTGCATGTAAATGTGTTGGAGTTATTATGCCAACAATATATCTGATATAATATTGTTGTTATCTACTAACAACGTCTCTAAAAGAAGCTAAGCCAATGATTGCCATGAATTATAAATTGGCAAATTTCTCCCTTTTTAAGGAAAGGTATCAACATTAATTCTTTATAAATTTTTACCAGATCCGGTTAAAACATCTTCCACTCTCGAAAGCATAACGCATAGTTGCGCTGTGAATCTTACGGCTTTGATTGTGAATGGTAATGTATGTATGTATGTATATATGCTACTATGCATAAACTGCATGAAAAGATACTAGGAGAATAAAATACATTACAAGCGTATTGACGTATTCCGATAAATATCGGATATTTTGGGTTAGGGATGTACTAGAGTATTTACTTGTAACAAGCAGCAACATATGTATGCTCTATCTACATAATATAATATTTATTAGTATACATCTTCCTACGAATCTATAACTACTTATATATTCATGGTATGTGTGGGGGAAATGAAACGATGAATGTAAGCAAGTATATTTGCACGTGAAAGAACACGCCTTATAAAAGACAATGATGCAATTAGTAAACATATGTAGATCATATTCTGTTCGGAATTAATATTACAAAAAGATAAACATATCGAGCGAAAGAAATATATAATTTTGACCCACGGAATAAACTATATATGTTATCCACTTGTTAAAAGCAATGTTTATTGTATGCGCTAATATATCAATTATCTTCAGTATATATCGACTTAAGAAGCATATTGATTTCGTACGTAAATGACGATGGCGTATTGTGTATGTGCTGCCGTGTTCTCTTCAAATGAGAAAGTAATAAGCATCTACTTAATGTTTGAACAAAATACATTTTTGATAACAATCAAACGCATTTTCGGCGTGTTTGGAGTGGAAATATAGTGTGGCGTAACAGTCGGTGAGTAGAGAATACTGGACTACACTACATTGTACTTATTCAACAAATATATTCAAACACTTAATAATCGCAATAATTTTTATTCAGCATCTAGTAACGTTTTGCTCTGGAAAGTAGTTCATGATTGTATCACCAAAATACTAATCGGTTGTGCTTAGGTAATGCATTTAGAGGTCAGAAATATTTAGAATTCCCAATTACTGATTGTTAAATTGACACATGTACACGAATTATTTCTTCAAATGACTTGCAAATGTTAGGGTCCTTCAGTTGGTCATGGTTGACTTTGGCTTGTTAAGTTTGTTAGCCTCACTCGGAAGTTCATAATGAAGAGGTCGTAATCACTCCCAATGTCAGCACTTGAGAAATTCCTTGTGTTTCCTCAATGGATGCAAGCTCGGTAAAGGTTTAGAACCAGTATGTAATCGATCTGGTTACGATGAGTTCCACTTGGTGCGTGCCATGTCCATTAGCGTGAAGCTTTCTGTTTTGTGCAGTAGTTAATGACGATATATCTAAAAATAAAGTTATAGTTCACTACAGTAAATTATCAAATTAATTTGTTTAGGAAATGTAACTCTTTATGGATTAACGTATAAACCGATATTTTATTCCAATAATTTATTTTAAGACCATCGGATCACTTATGGATGATCTGGTCAAATCAGTTCTGCTGCTACATCTTCGCACTGGAAATATTTAGATGTTTCCTCAAATGTGTTTGCATTTAAAGTGTAATCGTACCGAATTCAGCTTGAATTCTATTCGCACTATAAAATCTACCAACCCAATAAGAAACAAAAAAAGGGTGCATGGTTGTACCAACTATAATTGTAACTTTGTTTCTATTTCGTTCCTTGTCTGTTTTGATTGATACGGCTCAGTAATCGTCCATTTGGAATTATCAAATTGTTTCAATATCATTGATACATAAATTGAAAATACGTTTTAAATCATGAAAAAAGTAGGAAACAAAATTTGTATCGTATTGCATTTGGATGAAATGACGAGATTGATGTAATTAATGAATATGTAAAATTTGGATGTGAATTGTTTTGGAATTTAGAATTTAATAATGCAATATACGTACCACGGAAAGTAGCTTATCACATATCTGATTAATACTGTTAAAACAATGAGCGCTTTGAATAAAACAATGCTATAAACGTTCATAAGCCATTTATTTAATAAATAAACAACATAATTAAATACCTTTTGATCTTCTAAAGCATGTATACATGGCGTATGGAATACAAATATTAACATATTAAACAAATTACTTTTCACACTTAAAACTAGGGATATATTGAATTACCTAACGCAAAAGGAATACGCAATTGATCGATTGCAATATACACATCTTATTAAATGGTTGGATACCTACATTAGACCATCTAGGGATTAAAGTGTGGCATTTCTTTTGCATTCCGATTATAGGGTAGTGGCTATCGTATGAACTATAACTTTACGTTTACTAAACACAGACTAAAAGTAGATGTAAACGGCAAAAAGTTAGTTCAAGATATTTCAGTTTGACATTACATATGCAAACTAATTAACAGTTATTGTCGTAATATTTTCACATCACATTTCTATGATGTGAGGTAGGATGTAGAGGACTATAAAATAGTATATAATTATTGGAGGAGCATTCAAACACGTTAAGAATACAACTCACTAAATAACCCTACAGTAAGGAATGCAGTAAAGTTACATCAAAGTATGTATAGGTTACTGCATTTTTATTTGAAAATATGAACGACTTTGTTTGCATGAATATAATGGACGACCTTAGTGAGTCCAGAAAATTCATCCGATAAAACGAGTTTATATATTCCCATACAAATGCAGTAACCTTTACATCATACTTCTTGTTCTACAAAAGATTTATATTTAAAAATAATCTAAATCTCTTATCACAAGTCCAGAATTGTAGAATGTTACTCATGTATTTCCAAAGTACGGAAGATAATGATGTACAAAAGCCCTTCATTATCAAATTAATACAATCCGACTGTATGTAAATAAGTATCAAATAATTTCAAAATAGTTTTAGTCCGAAACATGTCGAGCACTATTTAATTCTAGTCAATAATTTAAATAAATAAGTCCTTTCAGATTATATCTGGACAAAAGTAAAAGTGATTTCACAGAATGTTTATAAGATTAAAATTACGAATCGTTTACCTAGTCCTTCTTCATCAGCCTATCACCTAACGATTTTATGTGCCAACGGAATGATTTACCTCGATCACGACCTATTCCAATCGTGATCGAGAGGAGTGAGTTGGCAATGTTTATGTTTTCTACTATAAATATTTTAAACAGGTAAGAAGGTATTCAAAATCATCAAGAACGGACTACAATCTTTTTGTCCGGAAAGAAATCGCGTTTCTATGCATTATCATAAATACAGTGTCATTCGGAAAAATAAATATGACATATTAGAAGATTACTATTAAGATTAAATACTGAAAGCAGAATGTATTTACTGTCAACTGAGTAAAAACCATAATGACTTGTAATAGGTGTTTAATTTCTTGAAACACACATGTGTCCATGGGTTTATATATATATATATATATATATATATATATGATATATATATATATATATATATATATATATATATATATATATATATATATATATATATATATATATATATATATATATATATATATATATATATATATATATATATATATATATATATATATATATATATATATATGTATGTATATTAGTGTACATGTATGAATTGATAAATTGGTTAGATAAACATACTGTTTTCTTCTTTTTCTCTCTTGCTCATAGCCAGTATTCTGTTTCGATTTTAGTAAAAAATCTCCTGTCTTTCTTCCTATCTGCCATTACCCTTCTCTCTATATAGTCCTCTCACTTTAATCCCAGGATAAACTGCCTGTGTCTTCTCTTTTCTTAGTCCTTCTGCATCTCACATGAAATGTTCCCTTTTTCTTATCATTCTCTGTCTCTGTCTCTCTCTCTCTCTCTCTCTCTCTCTTTCTCTCTCTCTTCGCCTATGTCATCCGCTGTGTATGAGGAGACCGAAATTGTATGTTTTTGTGCTATAAACTTTGCAATGTCATTATGCGAAGACAGCTACCAAGGAAATTGTTTTTACAGACATATGTTTCCACAATGGTTCCTAGAATGCTTAGCAATTACTCAACAACAATGCAAAAAAAGTATTTAAAGGACAGTAATATGGATTCAAATACTGTTTGGACAAACGATAGCAATATTATGAAGGCAGCATCATTGTTGTCGACTGACGTTAATGTGTATAGTAATAGTGGGTCCAATTCCATTAGAGTCATCCAGTATGATTGGTTGAGGTACCTTGCATATTTGGCCTTAGACACTTTTACTCACTCTAGACGCTAATTACAAAACATTTCATATTACCATTTAAGTGTGTGTGTGTGTGTATGTGAATGTGCATTTTTGTGTGCATTTTGAAGTTTTGAATAATGCAACGTCTACAGTGTAGCATCATATCCCACTCAGGCACGTTATCCTGAAACCAGGCCGCCCAGTCTTATCTCTAATCTCTTAATTCGTACACGATGTGAGGCAGAATCTAGTACCATTTTTATAAGTCATTGGTATACTCAACCATGATTCGATCCAATTTAGGTCATAAGAGTAGTCAACATTGCAACGCAGTGATATTTTGCTAAGAACAACCATGAAGATTCACGTTAAGAGGTGTAATATAGCAAGTAAATGATTTTTGAAATGCCACAATTTAACTTCTAATAACTGTAAAGTTTCATTTGAAATAAACCTTATGTGAGATTTAGTACAGTGAACCATTACATGCATACTATTTAAAATGTTAGTATTAGTGGGATTAGGAAAGAGTCCAGTAAGGAAAAGAAACAAGTTTCTGTTGGAAGAAATACAAAGCTAGTTGATCATTTGACTTCACCATCATCATCATCAGTCGCTTGATCTAGTGTGGTCGTTGATGCACTGTACTGCTGAACATCTGACCAGTTCCCTCCACTTGACTCGATCATGTGCCAATGCGTGTGTCTGTGCAAAACGTTTCCTGGTCCATTCTGTAATGTTGCCACTATTCTTTTTTCTCTGTATACCTCTCCTTCTACCACCTTGGACACTACCCTGCAGTACTGTTGTGGATAGACTGTTGGCTCTAGTGACATGGCCATACCATTTAAGCTTTCTCTTTTTGACAATGGTGAGGAGGTCTTCATTATGGCCTACATTGTGCCTGATGGTGTTGCGCACTTCTTCATTTCTGATGTGGTCCATGTAAGAGGTGCCAATGATGGTTCTGTAGCATCTCGTTTCAAGTGCCTGAATTCTTCGTTGTAATTCTGTTGTCAGGGTCCAGACCTCACATGAATACAGAAAGATTGAGATGACTAGTGCTCTCAATAGTCTGATTTTAGTTTTCAGGCAGATGTTCATTTCTCTCCAGATTGGTCTTGGCTTTGACATAGCTGCCGTTGTTGGTGCTGCTCTTGACAAAATAACTGCTCTTGATCCCTCCTCCGTGACTATGGAACCAAGGTATTTGAATTGGCACACTGTTTCCAGTTCCTGTCTTCTGACTTTAATCTTGGTTGAGATTTGTTTGCCATTGTTTGTCATCAGCTTTGTCTTCTCGGCACTTATCTCCATGTCAAATCTGGAAGATGGTTTATCTAGATTATTCACTAAGGTGGCAAGCTCATCTTCACTGCCTGCCAGCCCATCAATGTCGTCTTCAAAGCGGAGGTTGGTGATGTTACGCCCTCCAATGCTGACTGTCCAACAGTGATTGTACAGGGTTTTGCTCATTATGAGCTCTAAGTAGATGTTGAAAAGCGTGGGTGGCAGGAGACAGCCTTGCCTTACTCCAACTGTTGTCTTGAACCAGTCCCCCACAGAACCTTGAGCAATTACTGCACTGGTAGCCTTGGCGTAGAGCTGCTTGATGGTATTGGTCAACGTTTGACCCATGTTCTTCTTCTTCATTGTGGCCCACAATACCTCTTGCCACACTCTATCAAAAGCCTTTTTGAAATCTATGAGGACATGATAAATGTCTTGTTGATGTTGTGAGTACTTTTCACACAGATCTTAAGATTAAAATTATGTTCTGTTGTGCTTCTTCCACTCCGGAACCATGCCTGTTCTTCAGCGATTATTTCTTCTGCTTGTGGGTTCAGTCTGTTCAAGATGATCCTCAGCATTACCTTACTAGCATGGCTGATCAAACTGATAGTTCTGTAATTTTGGCACAGCTGGAGATTGCCTTTTTTAAGGAGTGTTATAATTAGTGGCTGGGTCCACTGTGTTGGCAATTCACCTGTCTGCCAGATCTTGTTGCAGATATTTGTTAGTAGTTCTATCACTGATTCCCCACCATTCTTGATAAGTTCAACTGGGATGTTGTCTGCTTCAGCTGCCTTTAAATTCCTCAGTGCTCTTATTGCTGACTCAACCTCTTCTTTGAAAATGGAGAAATCAACATTATTTATGGAGTTTGGAACTTCAAGCACCCCTGGGTCTCCTGCGGACGGATGGTTGTAGAGTTCTTTACAATACTCAGTCCATCTTTCTGCAGTGTCACTTGCTTCTGTGAGGCATTTTCCATTTTCATCTTGAATGGTACTGACTCTTGGTTGCTTCTTTTTGATGAGGTCTTTCACAATTTGGAATGCCTTTTTGCTGTTATTCTTTATCAGACTGATCTCTATTTCATTGGACTGTTGTCCAATTCAATTTTCATTTGCTTTCTTAAATTTGTTTCTTACATTCTGGTTTATGTCTCGATATAGCACTGCCCCTGTTGTGTGTCTGGTGTTTTTCAGGTCTCTTCGGGCATCACACCGATTCAGAATCTCTTCTGTAACCCAGGCTTTTTTCTTTGGGCGATGGAGGCCAATGATGTCCTTGGCAACTGTTGTCATGACTGTGTTGAAAGTGTCTGTCATCACTTTAACATCAATCTCCATCACAAGGAGTGGAGCAAATTTTCATCCAATTGTGGATTGGAATGACTTGCAGATGTAAGGGTTCTTCAGTTGTTCAAGGTTGAATTTGAGCCTGATTTTCTTTGGCTTGTTACTTTTCTTCAACCTCACTCTGATGTTCATAATGACGAAGTCGTGATCACTCCCAACATCAGCACCTGGAAACGTTCTTGTTTTTTCTCTATTGATGCCAGATCGGTACCGGTTTTGAACTAGTATGTAGTCGGTCTGGTTATAATTGGTTCTATTTGGTGCTTGCCATGTTCAGCATCAGGAAGCTTTATGTTGACCCAGGGTGTTGGCTAATGCGAAGTTGTTGTAGCTTGCGAACCCGAGCAGGCGTCTCCCTCTTTCATTGGTAAGCTCATTGCAAGAAGGTCCACAATGATCATCCCGGTCTTTTAGAGCATCTTTGCCAACTTTGGCATTCCAATCTTCTTGGATAAAAAAGATGTCTTTTTTACTCACCATGTTTATTATACCTTCAAGGTTGTTGTAGAACTCCTGTTTCTTCATCATCATGATCAGTGGTTGGAGCATAGACTTGAATAATTGTGATGTAAAGGGGGATGCTTTCAGACGAATGGAGATGATTCTGCTACATATGGGTAACATTCAAGAACAGATCCCTTGATGGCTTTGATTACAAGGAAGCCTACACCATTTATGGACTTGTCCAACTCTCTCTCCTAGGGTTTTCCATCTTACTTCACAGAGTCCCAGTATGTGCCATGTGTAGTGTTCCATCTCATGTGCCAACTCTTGGGGTCTTCCAGTTTGCGCCAGAGTTCTAATGTTCCAGGTGGCGATGGCAACGTTGTCTCTTGCTCTGATTTATGAAAAGTACCAGTAGCACACTTGTCACCTCCTTCCTGGTGGAAAACGGCAGGCACGGTCCTTGTTGACTCGGGTGACGACCGATCCGGTATGATAACTTCAGATTTGTCCTGCATTATCAGTGTGTCTTGGGCAAACGTCGTCTGGAAGAGCCCAGACCAGACCAAGCAGTTGCTAGAAGGGAATGTAGTACATCGTCATTTGCCTTAGGGTCTCCACTCCTGATTTTCTTTATGGTTTACTCCCTTAGCCTTTGGCTAACCAAAGCAGCCTGCAAGGCAGCAGGAAACTTGTGTATGGGCGGGTTCGTCCATTTTCCTAACAGATAGAGCATCTGCCACTGCCCTACATGTGACTTCACCACATTCCGAAATGTATGATATGACCCGTAACATGTTTGGTATTGCCTTATGTTAAGTACCAAAGATACCATTCATAATAAGGCACTAATTCGTAGCTGATTCAGCCCCCCAATGCCATTTCTTAAAAAATGCATCATATTTTCATATTGCAATTGTATGTCTTAAGTTAATTGTCAAATCAAATGACCAATTAATGCAAAGAAATTAAATGGTTGAAGGGGGAAAATAATGAGATAGCTGACTCTTACCCTTTTCCATTGGTTAGCTGAATATTATTACATATATTCATGTGGCAGTCAGCTTTTTAATAGAGCTCATTATCGAAAATAAGCTGAGTATTTGAGAGGATGGTGCATAACTTGTATGCCTTAAGTGTACTACAAAAGGAAAGGACTAATTAATGGAAATGAATTAATTGGTTGAAGGGTGAAAATAATTAGATAACTGACATTACCCTTTCCCCAATTGTTAGCTTAATCATGGCAGTGAGCTTATTATCGGAATCCATTATTAAAAATAATTTTAGTATATGAGTGGATGGGGAACAACTAGAGGGCGAAACTAATTTGTTCTAAAGGAGGGGGCAAGCAATAATTAGGGGATGGGGTGGAAGAACTGGACGTTACACCATTTATGAAAATTGCCTGTTAAGAGAAGGTAAGTGGAAGACACTAACATTTTTACAGATTAATCTTGTGATATTTAGTAATGATTTGTACATAGTCATAAATCCTGCACATTGCAAGATCAGCTCTTTTAACAATGGCATATCCGTATTATATAATATGTTTTACAGTACTCAATATCTTGTCATGAATGACGTTGAGTCAATAGAGGTAGGTGTGCCATGAGAGAGTACTATCGTATATCCTGTTTAAGTGAATAATACAGACAGTAGAGTTTCTAAAAATGTGTCAATTAAACTACCACAAGATTAAAACCCTTTACAATGTCTAATATTAAAAGGATAATGGTTCTGCACATGTTACATCACATGCTTTGATTTTAAAATTGACTTAAAAAAACTCATGTTCATTTGAATTGGCCTTTAAAATATTCTTAAAATTCTAGTTTTAAAAGGCATTCTCATGATTTTATTACATGAATAATATGCACGAAAGATATTAAGATAGAAAAAATTTGACAGATGTTTGTTTCATATAGTGTACGTATACGTTTAGAATTTTAGATGATATTATATATTTTCTTTTCGATCTTGATACAAATAACAAATTTGCAGCAGTAGCGAAATGCGGTGGACTTAGTAGTTATGTAACATCTATTCATGTAAGGAACAAAAGCATATTAAGTTCAATTTTATTCATATATCTTGCGAACACTTGTTTTGTTTGAAATGTTGACTGACCTGTTCTTTACGTCAACATAGACAATTCATAATCAGTATAATGTTTATCCTTCACTTCTTCTTGCATGCAGGGAATATGTACATAATGATTTCAAGGTGCAATTTCTTTATTTCTGAAGCAAATGTGCAATGTAGGTATAATTGCCAATTTTTTACAAATGTAAAGTTAATGTTAGTGCGATACAATCTTGGCAATGCTTAAAATCTGTTACTTAATATTGATATATTAGCTGGAAGCATAATAGTGAAAACGAGTTAATGTTGATAGCAGGTGGATAATTATATGATCTAGGAAAAGCTTTGTCCCCAGATTTTATGGACACAAGCTCACCATGTTAAATCGGTTTAGTAGTAAATGATATTCCATAAGGATTTGTAATAACAATACAACAGGTTTGCCATTGGAAATACAAATATGCGTGACAATCAAAATAACTACAAGCTGAAATTAATGCAATCATCAAGTTGTCAGACCAATAGATGATAAACTAGTTTGTATCATTAGATCAGGGATTCCTTATATTATATAAAGAACATGTGCTGAACAATATGAGTCTGTCTGAGGACACGTTCGAAGTAGATTTCATCCATAAATAGTGTCTTTATATTTGATGTATGTAGTGATAAAGAATCGTAGTCACACAAAATTAATTTTAGTCTCACAAACCTGATCTATATAAGTATCACAAACAGTGAACAATACAATTGGGTTTCATCCGCCAATAGCCTTGATACTGAACAATAAACGTTAATATATGTGGTTCAGGTTGCCATGCAAACAAGTTGCAAAGGTTGCAAATTTGTCCTTTGACAAATAATGTAGTAGTTTCATACTGTAATTGAGTAGATTTGTTTAGTCTTTCTTATCATTCTTAACAGAAAATTGCAGACTAATAAACAGGTTGGAATAAATGGGTAGTGTCATTCGGGTACTTATATAAACAAAAATATCTTTTGGAAGCATGTCTGTATTTTGTGTGGATGTCGTTCACTTTGAAAGAAATTTTCATTTGTAAGTTATTTGGAAATAATGTCATTAACTCTTACAGTTGGTTTGTCATGCATTATCTCAGATGCTGTTTTTTTACCAATAATGAACCGAAAAGAATTTGTCATTATTGATCATATTGTGAGACTTATTTATAAATTAAACTAAATACACTTGAAAATATTGGATATTTTGTAAATATTTGTATTCTGTATAGAAGACATTCTTTTAGGACAATAGTTGTATAATTAAAGTAACATTAATCCACTTGGCATACTAATGTACAAAAGGTTAATTTGTGAGTAAATTAAACAGTTCAGTCCCAATGGTAAAGAAGAAACTGCTTTGTCAATTATGATTTTCTTTGTTAGTACTCTCTCCAAAAAGCTATTGGACTGGTAGAATACAATGCTGGTGCAATCTTCGTGGGACAACTGGAGGGTCAAGATATGATATACTGAAAAAAGAAATTTGGGAAACTTGAGAATGTAAATGTCAGTTTAGAAACAAGTTTAAATAAAAAGGATATCCAGAAAATCAATGAAATATATTCGATCACCAAGTTTAAAACAGAGATAGTGAACAACCAAATATCGGTTACAGAAAAGGAACACGAAGAAATAAGTTAAGCAATTACAATATACACAATAAAATACAAGGATTGCTGAATAATTCGCACGATATTCATTGGCTGATCTATCAAATAAAACCTGTCTCCTTAGTGCATACTTACCTCTTGTAGCTAATGAGGTTTGGTCTGTGAGCACTGAATTTGATTGGTAGTAATAGTTCTCCTAAAGTAGTATGATCAGGTATTTATTATCAACAAAACATTTTATCCTACCACATACTGGTTATTTATGAGTTAAACAGTAGTCACTTGGTCACAACAATTATTTGTTAATTATAATAGAGGATATGTCATTTGGCGTGTGTTGAAATTTATACATTATCCACTAAATATTAAATCACTACAGTTGAAGCTCAGGCAATCTTAGAAATATAATCTTTCATGTTGATAATATATGGAATATATCTTATTTAGTCTGTGTTAATATTTAAATGTGAGAACATATCATCATTTAGAAGCAAAGTTGTACATAATTATGAACATGCACATTTGAAATTGAAACGAACAACCATTCAATTTATATTATATTTAAAACGTCAGTCACTTCTCGTCTGAGATATCAGATTTTAAAAACAAAATGGATGGAGAGGGTAGATATTTGATAATATTCGTCTTATTACTCTATCGGACCTAAATAGCATCATCCAATATATGCCTCGTATCCCTTTCAGTAAAGTTTGCAACATAAAATAATAATAACAACTGCAATATGTTCCTTCATTAATTTGCATTCGAATTGCGTAGGAGATTTGTTCCTTGAACATATTATATATTTTAGCTATACTTTATGTGCGGCAAAGGTTTATCGTTCACTGAAGGTCAAAGCCAGTTAAGTTATTCATTGCAAGATTTATATTCAGAAAACACACTGGCAAGTGTACGGAATTTCGTAATTATGTCATGACGTCATTTCATTGTAAAACTTATCAACGCGCTCCTGAAATAATACTATTTCAGAAAGTTCTAAATGAACATTTATAATAAGGATATATGAAGGACATGTGGTATTATCATTCAAAATATGGGTATTATATACCAATGTGATAATACCATTTTAATTCTCTATTAATTTCCTCTGGATTAAATCTAAGAAAAAGTGTATTTACTAGATAGTATTCTGATTACACATTTATGAACAGTAGGATTGGCACACATCAGAATGGAATGATGGTGGTTGGAGGGAAAATATATAGTTCACCTCAAACATTTATATACAAATACTAACCTTATTAAAATCACCGCTATGGTTTGGTATTCTGTTATTCACTAAAGTATAGGTAGATGCATAGGTTGAGGCATTGATAACAGATAATTAAAACAATGCACATTGCAAGCCTGCAAGAAATTGAACCGTTTATGCAATAAATGTAATTAGAGACAGTAGTAGCAATTAGTTGAGCAGTTGAGATTGACGTAAGACTTATTAAGCGTGGTTGATTAGTTCATTAATGATAAAAAACATCCTTAAGTTTTCCAGTCAAAGTACACAAGGACCCATGGAAACAGAAACAGTGGTTACTGATCAGATAATGAACATTTGCAGGCAAACGTGATACAATATTGAGAGCGGAAAGGATGATTTTTATAAGCAGGTGACCACTAAGCCATGTTATGACTACTTATTACCAACCTCCACTTGCACTTAATATATTACCATCCAGAATGGGTCTGCGGTATAAACTCATGCTAAACAAATACGGTAACATCACATTTGTATTGTTGCAAGATTTTATTTGAATTCTTTCAAACGATGGCTGATCCTACACTTATACAAAATATATTGTATTTCTTTGATCCACACCTTCAGCTTATGACACTAGTTCTTGCAGTAATTAAACAAATATTACATCAACATATATTTCTCCAAACTTTGGTTTCCGCCTAATGGTCATCCATGTACATTATAGTATGATACACTGTTGGTGACACTAGCCACATGTCTGCTAAGGATACATTTTTCTCACTCCAAGGACAGAGAAATCTAGCTGTTTTACTAACTTTACTTTTCTTATATCAGTCTAGTCCTCTCAGACCAATCGTCTCAGTCATGGTGTCCACGTGCTCAGAACTACTTTTAACAAAAGAAACCCTTCTTGTCTTCTGCTGTGCCATAGTTGTTCTCAAATTAAACAACAACAGCAACAACAAAACAAAAAATATAACCACAACATAGTTACTTAAGGTCAATCTGTCTTAGAAAACACACACCCAAAAAAAAACCAACACATTTTGATAGAGACAAATACACACACGCATAGCATTTCGAGATTTTGATATTATGTTAGTTCGTTCTAACTAGCATGGTTAAGTTTATCCTATATGCAGGACTAGCTTAGTACATTTTCAGATCATCATCATTAAATGTAGTTAAAGCAACCAAACTAGTTGTAAACACTTCGCGTGAAGCACAGTATATACTGTTAGCTAAATTTAATGAAGCTGATCTAAACATTTACTGTCCTACAGATAGGATAACATTCTCAATGGTGTGTGAAATGAAATCTGTCAAAAAATACTGATCCATGCACATAAAACTTTATGCCTATACACTTTATAGCATCTCAACTCTCTAAACAACAAAGAAAAACTTAGCAACAGCCAGAAATGTGTTATGTCAAACATGCTCTATTATAATCTGGTTAAGCATCTCTGTATGTGCTCCAGCTGTATATACCTGCAATATTTATTGACAAATAATACACTTACCAGTCAGAAGAAATCATTTATCCCTCAACACACTAATCCATCAGCAAATTTCACTGCATCACTTGCCATATTTCCAAGATAGAATATAAATTTTCAAAGACTCCGTAAACTTGATAGTTTTGCACATGGTTATCATTTAGGGTCCGCATATTTAGAGGGTGACGAGGGTATTTTATACGGGAGAGTGGGGTACTCAAAATTGGAAATGATGAAATAAAACAGTTTCTTTCTAATAAATATTAAATATTTATTGTCAATTTCATATAACATCCATATATTAAATGTGATAATACCTCATTACTGTGCGACGTTTGATGTTTTTATGTTTCTTTGCTCACGCATATGAACTGTGTATTTCGGATGCAATGGTCACACCACAGCGCTCATTAGCATATTATTATTCATGCGCCGCATGTAAACATTGTGTCGTGAACACTAGAAAAGAGTTCATTGTACTTTAAAGGATAATATTGGTTGATAAAAATAATGTACGTTGGAGTTTGAACCTAGACAAGGAAATCCCAGCTGCAGGGTTACATTATATGTCTCCCCACTCGGACAAGCCTCGTGGGGAAACAAATAATATAACCCCTAGGCTGGAATTTCATTGTCTCGGTCCAAACCTCAGCATAGATTCTATATATCCACAATTTTGTTTCTAACTAAAAGTAATACAGTACTTTATGAAAAGGGACAATGATACAGTTAGCTGAATTGGGCTAATCATAGTTACCTTGATTTTGCTCTTTTGCAACCATACATACTGGTTATACTAAAATACACAAGTCAAATTTTGCACAGGATACATTTATCCAAAATCTGGTTTCTACTTAAGCGTGTGAAGACCAACGTTGTAGGATGTTTCAAAATGTTGCTAAATGGACATTAGTTGTGCAACAGCCGCACTGAGCATGGTAAAAAGAAATCCTTAGCCAATGTTTGGCTTATTTAAATCCTGCCTAGCTCCGCAAATAGACAATAAAGCAATAACGTACTAAAATGGTCAATAGCTCTTCAACGATTCTCATTATGTACCTTTACTAAGCTGGGTTAAAATTTGTAGCCCACAGCAATGACCTGACTTGATTATATGTAAGCACCTTAGTGAAATCGGTAGATGTTATTGTATGCATTATGAATGAGTTTTTGACCACCAAAAAAGATGGAAGAGTCAAAAACGAGTTCGCTATTTGTGGGTAGTATAGAAAAAAACGTAAATCTTTATGTACATTATGCAAAGTCTGCAAAACGCATCAAGAAGGAAGAAACTATTCTCTCAGTTTTAATTTTTAATAAAGTAATGGAAGTTAGTTACACTGTTGTTAAATATATTTTAGAAGAGATTGCTTAATACAGTATTGTCATCCCTTCCAATATCCTAGGAAGATCAAGAGCGGGAGTATAAAATGTTAATAAGAACAATATCAGTACAATAAATATATATATACGTCTGCATTATTATATATACACAAACATATGATCTTCAACAGCCGAAATATGTTCTTTTAAATAACTCCCTATGTTTGTTTAATAGCCTATAGATACAATAATAATGATAAAATATACGGCATATAATTTTGCTCTTACATAAACTTACGTTTAGAACAGAGATCGCTATAGATCAACGATTCTAGATCAAACGAATATTTTCCAGCATCTGCAACAAGTTGAATTAATCTAACTGAACAATAATAAATGTAAGTGACCTGGTTTAATTCTTGCATGTAAAGGTTTGAAACACAACGGTTTTTATATTTAATGTGATTGTCTAGTCTATGCTTTGAATTCTCTTTTCAAAAATAATAATTAAGTGTCGAAAGCGCTTAGGATAGTTAGATACTAGTTATGCACTGTTCTCTATCACTTCATTGCGTTTTTTCTAATCAATCACTAACACACGTGATCCCTAGCGAAATCGAAATAACTAGAATTGACTGGCATGCGCCATATGATTTGTAGTCTATATATATAATGGGGAAATATTATATTGATTATTCTATGTCGTGTTGTTAGAGTGATATTTCATTTTTTCCCATAATTATTTGAATCACACACTTCTAGCTTTCTCTATTCTTGCATCAGAACATTACAAAACCAAACATAGGCATTATGTATACTGAAAATCATTATATATACTTCATTTATTTTACATTTATCTGACACGACTAAGTCATAAGGAATGTAGGTCACTCATAAAGCAACCAGCAAGACTTGTATGTATATGAATCAGATAATTGTAATGATGATATGCGTTATAAGTAAATTTGACACTCTTTCCGGGCACTTGACTCATACAGTTTGGACTATGTTAAAGTTGCTTTATATTAATAAATTTGCTGCGGCTGTTAGAGGCAGAGGATATATTTGATACGTTTTGTTTGGGTTAAGCGGCACGTTTACAACATTTTTCGCTATAGGTTAGTGACCGAGTGGTAATGTTACGGTCCATTGTTTCTGAAAAAGTACCAAAAGCACAAAAAGACGTAACAAAAGATACACTGAAACATTATTTTTTACAAGGCAGATTGTATTTGTAAACAAACGACAAAGGAGCAATACTTAATTTAAAAATAACGTTATCAACCATGGCAAAGTTATCCGTTATATATCGATCAAACTAGAAATAGTATTATTTGCGGCCATGTAATACCCTTGAAATTATTGTGAGGCCACAATTAAGGAGGCATAACCAGGATACATAGATGAGAATTTACAATTATTTAAATCTTGTCAATTCATTATCATGGTGAAGTAGTTTTGAATTTCTTGGATTTATCATAATATTCAGTTTTTCTTTTTTCTTTCAATGACTTGCATTGATATAAAAAACTGATCATACATATATTTTTTTTAGTATTGGAGAATATCTGATGTTTTAACAAACTGAATACAATGCACGTAGTCCACCGTCAAAACAACTTTGTGTCACAGATGGTTCTCTGTAAATTCACAACCCTATACACGATATTTATGTTCAAGATACATGTTTGTCACGATGTACATACATTAGAATTCGTTTGCATACTTTAAAATTGTTCAACAATTATTTTTCAAAGCTCTTTAAAAATCTTTTTTTTTAAAAAAAAAAAAACATAATTTAGTAATATAAAGTCAGTTTATGTCAGTGTTCATAATTATTATATAGCTTGGTCGATCGGCAAAACATCAAAGTATGTATATGCTACTGCATTTCTATTTAAAAATATGAACGACTTTGCTTGCATGGATATAAAGGACGACCTCAGTGAGTCGAGAATATTTATCCGAGAAAACGAGTTTATATATTCCCATACAAATACAGTAACCTTTTCATCATACTTCTTGTTCTACAAAAGACTTAATTATATAATCTAAAATACAATACATGAAACACCTGAATGTATGCCGTATTTCAAATAAAATTCACACGCGTAGATTCATTATTATACAGTCGTATGGATGAGCACATAACTCCGATCAGAGAAATTTGAACTTGGTGGCGAAATGGATGTTATTTTTTAAACAAAATAGAATTTTTGTTCTGCTTAAAATTTCAATTTATATTCGTATTGTATATGAATGCACAGTGCAACACCCTTTCTTTATTATCTGGAATGAACGAATGTCCACAGTTTCGTCTATTCTGCTACATTTCGTAATGATGACTGGATTTATGACGTAGGCCTGGATTAAGCAGCGATGTAGGAGTGTGTTGACGTATACAATTGTTTCTGTTCTTTCACTTAATGTTTAAAAACAAAATGTGGGGAAGATATGAAGTCTTTCTATTGCAATTATCAGAAAGACCCTATGAAATATAACGTTTATTTCATTTTTCGTGCAGTAAGGAAGATGTCATGGCACCTAGAGTATAGGTCAGATCTATGTTCAATTTCGTAAAATGTAATCGAGTTTGAGAACCCATGATATGGCTAACGAAATTCTGATTTGTAGAAGAATGAGAAAACATTTTGAGGAACTTCAAGATGTGAAATTTTAAATATATGTGTTGCCATTCTAATTATTAGCTAAAAATGACTGTCTATGCTTCGTCTCGTGAATGTTATTTTTAGCAACACATAACTTGTTTTACCTGTCTGGTATCAATCGCGTGCCTAAATCCGAAACATTTTATCAACGAAATTAACGCGGAATGTCCCAAAGCAGCTGGCATATGGCACTCCACGAAACATCTTCTTTAGTTCATTCAGAAACAAATGTAAAAAAACATAATGTAACGCACCTATTTCGTAAGGGTTCATGACTTGTTAAAATGTAGTTCCTAATACACTATTGGCGAACTTGTCGTGATCGTGACTGGTTTTATGAAGTGCACATGATTGTAATATGGGATAATAATACACGATTAAGACATTGTAAAGTTTAGGAAGACAACATGAGAACATAAAAAGCGCATTATATCATGGACATAACTGATTCAACTGTATATCACTATTTGTAGTTGATGTTTCCTTCAGTATTTGTTATATATTACAGATTGAAATCGAAACCAATATACTAGAGCTGAAGCAGAAATAAATATTTCCCTAGAATACAAAGTGACCATTTAAGAGGAACTTTCTGTATTGTAAATTATATTCTAAAATAATCTAATTCTCTTTTCACAAGTCCAGAATTGTAGAATGTTACTCATGTATTTCCAAAAGGTCTGCAGTATCACATTAATACAATCCGACTGTATGTAAATGTGTTGCAAATACTTCCAAAACAGATTTTAGTCCGAAACGTGTCGAACACTATTTAATTCCAGTCAATAATTAAAAAAAAATCCTTTCAGATTATATCTGGACAAAATTAAAAGCGATTTCACAGACAGGTTACAATATAGGAATTAAGAATCGTTTACCTAATCCTTCATCATCAGCATGTCACATAATGATAGCAAGTGCCAACGGAATGATTTACCTCGATCACGACCTATTCCAATCGTGATCAGAAGAGTGACTTGGCAATGTTTATGTTTTCTACTATACATATTTAAAACAAGTAAGACGGTATTCAAAATCATAAAAGAACGGACAACAATCTTTTTGTCCGGAAACAAATCGCGTTTCTATGCATTATCATAAATACAGTGTCATTCGGAAAAAAGAATATGACAGATGATGTTCATATTCTATATACTTGATAATATAAGTAAACATACGCTTTATCACCCCGGTAAATGTAACTGTCTGTCCCAGGATTACTGTAACAAGTAAGAAGGTATTCAAAATCATAAAAGAACGGACAACAATCTTTTTGTCTGGAAACAAATCGCGTTTCTATGCATTATCATAAATACAGTGTCATTCGGAAAAAAGAATATGACAGATGATGTTTATATTCTATATTCCTGATAATATAAGTAAACATACGCTTTATCACCCCGGTAAATGTAACTGTCTATCCCAGGATTACTGTAACAAGTAAGACGGTATTCAAAATAATAAAAGAACGGACAACAATCATTTTGTCCGGAAACAAATCGCGTTTCTATGCATTATCATAAATACAGTGTCATTCGGAAAAAAGAATATGACAGATGATGTTTATATTCTATATACCTGATAATATAAGTAAATATACGCTTTATCACCCATGGTAAATGTAACTGTCTATCCCAGGATTACTGTAACAAGTAAGACGGTATTCAAAATCATAAAAGAACGGACAACAATCTTTTTGTCCAGAAACAAATCGCGTTTATATGCATTATCATAAATACAGTGTCATTCGGAAAAAAGAATATGACAGATGATGTTTATATTCTATATACCTGATAATATAAGTAAACATACGCTTTATCACCCCGATAAATGTAACTGTCTATCCCAGGATTACTGTTTCTTAAAGTGTTTAAAAATATTCGTTGTTGAAGTAAATATATGAAACAATTCAGTCTAGTATATACGGTTTTAGAAATAGAGAGGGAACAAATGAGAGGTAGAGAGAGAAACATCGCATCACTTGAACTCAGAATAATAACAATGGAAACATTTCGGAAGTGGTAAATGAGTAAGACGTTTCGGTGTTGAATGAAGCAAATGTTTCATAGTATTGATTTGTACATCAGCTGACAATTAAAGACAACGACTGTTGTAGTTATCACTATAACATAACCGTATAGAGGAAAAAAACAAAAACCGTTTTCAAACAATATGTATATAAGTGAATCTGGAATAAGCTGCTAGCATGACACTATATTTATTCGAATAAATAACAAATGCTTGCAAAAATGAATATCTTGAGTAGGAGAGTTGTACTGAGAAGTTTAATATGGATGAAAATACGAATATACAGACTGTGTAAAGTATACATCCATGAATGAAAAGACCGAGTGAACTGTATCTACCCTGGTGCAAAGAGTAAGGGGCGGAGTAGAGCTGGATAAATAACCAGCAGTATATGAAACTGTAACCATTTTCTCCTGTCTTCACTACATCTGCAGCTGTGTAACATAATATCAGACCAATGACAGTGTAATTATATGGAATTCCTTGCTTCATTTACGCTTTACTGATGGTGTCGATAATCATAGGAAGTTAAACATACATACACTAAATAATGGACAAAAGCAGGAAGTCAAGTAACATGATTTACAAAACGAAAGCACTATTTAGGAAAGAGATGAATAGTAATTGAGCCTCATGAGACTGTTGCTGAACATTCATAATATCGTGAAAATATATTTTGTTTGGAACCGATTTAAGTGTGTTCTTAGCTTTTGCTTTATAAGGATATTTATTTAAACTCTGTGTCTGTTTTCGTTATAAATAAAGACGTGTTGCTGAAGTTTGCAACCTTGTCGCTTAAGGCCACTACATATATTGGACTATTCAAATTTACTTGAAGAACAATGGTGCAGTATTAAAGCGTTTCAAGTCGACATGCTGTTCATATTCAAACACAAAGGCACCAGGCTAGGCCGAGATCGAACTGAGTACGTGGACCGTAAGCAATGCTTTGAAACATGCTGGAATCGAGACCTCATGGCTTGAATATGATGTTCATATTAACCATTTAAGTATTATTTGGCCGGAAAATAATATATTCGAGTTGATCTGCTGATCACGTAGGAAAAGGAATGATGAGAATATAAATTAGAGCATTTTTCACCCATTGCTGTACAAATTATATATATATATATATATATATATATATATATATATATATATATATATATATATATATATATATATATGTGTGTGTGTGTGTGTGTGTGTGTACAAACATACACTCAGGTTTTGAAATATTTCGTGACCATGCCAGAAGAGCGTAATATTGATGTAGACGCATTGTCGGAAAGTGGATTGTAGAAAAGCAGTGGATTCGGGGATACAAAATATAAAGATTTGCGATTGATAGACCTTCTTTAATATGTTATTAAGCTTTGTATTCACAATATAAGACAAAGTCAAATAGTATGGCCTAGGAAATTCAGTTTATTGAATCAAACATTTGTTATGCTAACCATTTTATTTGCTTAGAATTGGTTATACGACCTGGATTCATTAAAATTGCGTAAGGTTTGCACTTTTAATTGGATATTGCTGCTGGATATTTTGAAAAGCTTGTTCAGTAAGGAAAGATGATTGTACCACATACACTAGTCGTAAATACAATCACAAACATATATGTATAAATATGTTTTACAGAAAAAATAATTTCGTCCAAGTCCAGATTTAATAAACAAAATGAAATAATTCTAACAATAGATGACATTTAAATTTAAACAAGGAACTAAAACTGGAACATCAAGCAATGGCGAGAGAAGTACAACGCATTGTCACTACAAATAAAATCAGCAAAATATACAAGATGTTTTACGAATTGATTGTCATAATATAAGACCGAAACACATGAAATTAGTTTTTAACAAAAAGCGCAAGCCTTTTGTTGCAGATGAAAACCGATAATTACCATAACACATAATGGTGACCTAACCTAAACTCATTAAAAGAAAAAAAAATATTGGACAAGATAATATGAACAAACAAATAGCAAACAGATATATGACAAATAAAATATGGTGCAAATAAACGTACTGGTTATTTTATTGTTTGGTTAGGGTCAGGAATGATTTTTTAATTATTTAATGCGCAATTGCTTGAATGCTTAAATAATTGTAACATTACATTGAATATAATGCTCAAGACTATCCAGTATGTTATATTTGTCTAGAAGGTAATTCAATCACAAGAGCGAGTTATCAACAAGCATATATTTGAAGTAACTCACAAAATGAATATAGTTATAAAGATATTTCTAAAATGTGTGTTTATACCTTGAACACGTAACTATCAATAGTTCCCTTCAGTGTACAAAAAAATAATCAACTATTTTGCTTTAACGAAGAACTCACAATTCATAAACTATATCATTTGTGACTCTCTTGCATTACCTCTTTTAATTTTGATGAAGCATGTATTTCTTTGTTTTATACAATTGTCTATAGCAACGCAACATAACCTATGTGACGCACTTCTTAATTGATTTGCATGATATTTTTTACTTGCATTTCGTCAATATCAGCGAATCATATTGATATACCTCTTTGACACTATGCAAATCGTCATGTAATTATCATGCTCCAGTACGAGCGTTATGAATGACATGGAAACAATTCAGATTAATTATTATAGGATATTATATACTGCGAATTTAATTAACTATTTGGACATTTTACAAACCGATTCTGCTCATACCTTAATGTACGAATTAATAATGTCTAGATAAACAAGATTATAGAGTCATCTAACGGAACCCAGGCCACAATTAACATTTCCTTAATTCACAATTATCTAACGGTACGTTTCCTTCTGGAATGTTCCACATGCTAACAAGATAAAAATCTTATAATTAGAAGGCATGCTACTAAAATATAACAAGAACTGTAGTAAGCAAAGAGACATACATTTCATGGTAAAGTTGCTTTGTTTTGGTAGAATTTGACGTTTATTTTGGACAAGGTCTAGTCAAAAACTCAATTATGTACAACATATAATTAATACAAAGCTAATTAATTTTTAACAAAATCGCAAGCTTATGTTTTCCAAACGAAAAACGATATTTACTATAATACATCATGGTTAACCTAAAATCATTAAAAGAAGATCAAACATGGAGAAGAAAATATGAACAAAGAAAAAACAGTCATTCGTATGACAAATAAAATGTGATGAAAATAGCAGCAGAAGGGGCGAATCAGACAACATTTTTAGACAAGTATTCACTGAAATTACGCTTAAAATCAATGAAACCAATGACATCAGACCCAAAAGTCAATGACATCAGGTCCCAAATGTGTGTGTAAATCATGGATTAGGTCCAAAAAAAAAATTATGAAAAAATCAATGAAATTAATGAAATCAAAAACTTTTCAACTATTACATTTTTTGGGAAAAAGGGACTACAACGTCGTTGTCACTCACCCTCTCTGCTGCTATGGGTTAACCGAATATTTGATCCAGTCCGATACGATATCGTGTTCGAGGGTCATGTAAATTTATTGTTACAAATCCGTGTGGGGCAGACTGAGCATGACTAAAGAAATTTCTAAATTGATTGAAGTCCATATCAGAACACCATGTCTGCCAAATATTTCGTAGCGTATGTGTATCAACGCCGTTGAATACAGCAAGCATATTACAGTTATCTCTAATCACTTTTGGAATCTGAGTGTAGCGTTGAGTGACATAAATCACATCCGTGTTTTTATGCCTGCCTCTGGAAAATATTCTAGCAGGATTTTTTTGATTATCTAACATGACATCGTCGTATACAACTAAATTGTTGATACTTCCATCGAGGTCATTCACGGATGGTGCCTCGTCAATATCGGTTATAAATTCAATAACATCCTCGCCGGCAATCTCTGAAGCGTTTTCATTAAAATCTTTTAGCACTTCATAGCATCGTTGGTCGTCTACGCTAGGGGCAATTAAATACAACTTATCCCACTTCATCCATCTCATTATTAAATTGAGCAACAATTGCGTCTTGCCGGATCCAGATGGCCCGATTATAATTGCGCGGATAGAGTTTGGTAGCGCTGCATGATGCTTCACTGGTTCTCTTGTTTTAGTCGCTGAAAAATAAATTATATTCATATCTCTATACATAAATTATGGATCTATATTGCGTGAAGTGTAAGGCGCGTACTGGTACAGATGACTTGACGACGATTACAACTAAAAATAACCGATCAGCTCTTTCTGGTAAATGCGTACAATGTAGTACAAAGAAATTTAGATTTGTTTCTAAACCCAAGGAACCCAAGGAACCTTTAAAAAAAAAACGAGGAGGTGATATCGCAGCTAAATTAGCAAAACTCCCTGGAACCCCATGGGCAAAATACCCCGGAGAAAAACACCTTCCAGGGTATAGTTATTGTGGACCGGGAACAAGACTTGATATCAGACTCAATGATCAAAATCAGCCCCGACCCGGTGAGGAACCAATAAACGCTATTGATAAGGCCTGTCACCTTCATGATGTTGCTTATAAAAGCAGCAATTTGCAACACAGGCATCTAGCAGATGTGAAATTAATTCATGCGTTGAATTCTATCACTGATAAATCCTTCAAAGAAAAATTGGCTTCATTTTTGATAAAATCGGCTATGAAAAGTAAATTGATGTTAGGGGCTGGTAATTAATAGCAACATGGAATCTATTTATTATTCCCCAAGAGGATACTGGAGGGGTAACGCTGCAATCAGTAAACTCGCTAGTGCCGCAAAAGTGAAAAAAACCACTGCGGCTCATTGGTTATCCAAACAGGCACTATGGCAAATTTATCTACCACCGCCTAAACAAATTCAATTCTCGCATTTTGATGTAACCGGACCCAATGAAGTTCATCAGGCTGATCTATTATTTCTGCCACATGATCGTGGTTACAAATATGCGTTAACTGTAGTTGATATTGCAAGTCGATACAAAGAAGCAGAACCGTTAAAAACAAAATCGGCCACTGAAGTCGCTTCTGCATTTGAAAGGATTTATCGACGAGGTCCTCTGCACTGGCCAAATCTATTACAAGTTGATCCTGGCAAGGAATTTCAGGGTGCAGTGTTATCTACAATGAAATATCACAATGTCGCTATCAGACGAGGGCATACTGCACTGCATCGTGATCAGGCCATTGTAGAACGGTTTAATAAAACCCTTGCTGAGCGGTTATTTGGATATCAATATGCAAAAGAATTCATCCAAGAAAAAAGATCCCGTGAATGGGTTAAGAGATTACCAGGTGTAGTTACCGCACTGAATAACGAGATTACTAGAACCATCAACATGAAACCTATCAACGCGATTAAAAAGAAGTCGATACCTGAAAAACCACAAAAAGATTTCAAAGAACCAATTCTTGGTAGTAATGTCATTGTGAGGTACTTATACGAACCAGGAGAGCTAGAAGGGGATAGAAAAAGGGCTACTGATCCTATTTGGAGCGTCACTACGCATAAGATATCTAGTATAACACGATCTACGGGTAGACCTCCAATCTATAAACTGGATTCAACTGCCCCTCAACGGGGTTTTACTAGACAACAATTACAAGTGATACCCGAGGATACTCAATTACCACCGCATGGTCTTAACTAGCACCCTTGCGTCTATTGCACTCAAGACAAGTCAACATCACATTATTTCTGACATGACCGAGATTGTTATTTTTTCTGTCTACGGTGAATTGGCGAGGATCCTTATCCGAATACTGCCAACGCATTATACAATTGCAACTCGCGCAGTGATTATTCTGTTGTTTCTTCAAAGTGATTATTAATTCAGCATCAATATCAAATTCTCGTTGTTTTTTTTTTGTCCTGTTGTTTGTAACCGGATAGTATTTTATCAATAATATCATCTATTGTGGTGTCATTATCATCACCAATGATTTCATCATCGCCACCAATGATTTCATCATCGCCTGACTCTGTCAGGACAATTCTTCGAAGTTGATTTATTTTTCGTACTCTAGACACTGCGAGATAGACTAAATTCGACCATTCTATGCGATTATCTACCATCCAAAGAGTTGTATCCGATATAGTCAATCCCTGTGAAGAATGTATCGTCGCTGCGTATCCTAGCGTCCACGGGGATTTATTGGCACGCAATGCATCTTCAACAACATTGATATCAACCAGCACAATATCATTTAATACTAAATTCTGTTTTTCACTTTGTCCTGGAATATCAACTTCAATATTCTGTTTTCGCGTATCCGATGGCCTATAACATAACGGTACTGGAAGTGTTGCAAATTTTTGTTTATGCAATTCAAATAACTTCATCTGAAGTGTGTCCCTGACTATTTTTCTACTTGCAATGATTAAATCGTTTGGTCTCCACATTTCCCAGAACTCATTCATGGGAGTTTCCGAAATTATTTCACGGGCTATTTCACATTGGATTCTATCCGGTTGTAATCTAATTAGTTTCTTCAATTCTTTTAATTCATTATCAAGTGATCTGTGATCGGTATCAATTTCTTCATAATAGTCTACAAAACCCTTTAGCCATTCATGGGGGGATGCACCGACAAATGGTGGTGGTTGCCCGTGATCACCGCACATGACGACTTTTGTATTCTTCAATAACAACCACTCAAGAAATATTTTTAAGACATCTTCTGACACTGTGTCTATTTCATCCCAAATGATTATTTCAGGAATAAATTTCTCTCCCATGCGCTCAGGAGTCCATTTATCTCCCTTCCATCGGAAAAAGCTGTGATAAGTGCAAGCATTTACCCCTCTCTGTATCATTTCTCTTGCAAGTCTATGAGTTGGTGTTAGCACAATCATGTTAGAAACGCTAGCGTTTCCACGACGGAATAACTCAATTGCCCGGGTTGTTTTTTCCTGACCCGCCACAACCGTTTAAATAAACTGTTTTATACAGGCATATTGGATCAGAAATCGGTGGTGCATTAGAAAATTCTGAACACTGATTGCTTTCTAAGTAATTATTTTCAATGGTAACATCTGCTGATGGAATATAATCATGAATCATTTCTTTCTTAATTCTCCATGATCCCCATTTCTCGTTGCCAGTAGCCTTAAAATCAGCCATTTTGCTATTTATGTAAAATGAATCAGTAGCAACTCTAACTGCGGTGGTAGGAAATCTATTGATCATTGAAAACAGATTGATAGAAGCATAACCGAGCATAGAAGCTCTTAAGTGTGTGTACTGCGGATGGTATCCATCATTGTAGGTAACAATTGTACCCAATTTGGTTCCATCGGACATAAATGCGTCCTTACGATTGACATATAGGCCCTTATTCGTTAAATCCGCCATTACAAAATCGTATTCAGCGTTGTCTATAATCAATCGTGAAGAATATTTCGTATTATCATCTTTGCCACCTTGGGTAAATTTACCGATTATTCTTCGTCCAAGATTTTTTGCTTCATTGTTTCTGATTTCAAATAACTGTCTGGACCAATCCATGATTTGTTGTTCATTAAAATCAGGAAACAGTTTTCGCTCTTCGCTAATTATTTTTTCTAGATCAGGTTGTGGTAACCAGACTGATTTCTGTGCCCGATAGGATATAACTGCTTCACTGACAATTAATGATTTTAACATTTTACAATCAAGCATATATCTCAATAGCACTATTGGCATCCAGTGTTTTTCAGACATGTGTTTACCAATCCAAAGATAACTACACGGATGAAGTCCTTCAGCCATTTCAAATGATACCACACAAGCGAATCCGGTTAAATCAAAATCAGGAAGTGGTCCATTAATAGCAACACGGGTCATTTCGTGTGTAGGGTGTCCAAATCGTTTGAAATATTTCTCGCATTCTCCATACCCAAGAAAACTTCCTGGATAACACGCAATCATATCAACGGAAATAACGGTATCAGCGGTGTATTTTGTGTTCCATAATCCGCCGTGGCTGTATTCAAGACAGGATAATTTGACATCTGATAAAAACTCACTTCGTGTTGGTTTCCACGCGTTTTTCTTTCTAGCAAAATGTGCTGCAATGGATGGTACTGTAAAACAGTTTGCTAATAATTGATCGTCTTCTTCTCCGTCCTCAGAAAACTCACTAGCTAGTTGTTTCATTTGATTCTGCAGTTCTTCAGTACGGTATAATTCTCCGTTAGGCCTTACAAACTGATCAAATCTGCATTCCTCGTCTGAATTACTATGAAATAGCCACGCTGACACAGGATCGTTTTTACTCAAATGGTAAATAGCATCAAATAATTTTTGCTCTGAAAAAAACTCTTCGGTTTGGGATAGATATTTTACGGTTCTATCCCGTGGAAATATTGTTACTGCAGATGACCACGCGTGCGCGTTATGATCAATAATTTCAATGGGAGCCCCCTGTGATTTATATTTCGATTCGTATAATACTTCTCCGGTGATTGTTCTTACCGATATTGGAAATCTTAATGATTTTTCTAATTTAGTTATATCCTGAATTGTTGCCCCATGCTCTTTTACCGTGAACTCCCACTCGGTTATTTTTTTTCGTCTTAGATCAGTGAGTTTATTCCCCCGGGATGCATTTGTGAAGTGTTCTATTATTCGTTCTGCTACACAATTGAGCCCTGTCGAATATTTCATGGGTGCTAGTTTTGAAATATCAGGTTTTTCATTGAGCGGATAGATCCCGTAAACAACTGCTGTGACAGGATAAGATCTTTCGTAGTAGGGTTTATCAATTCCAGTCAAAATTCCCGGTTTGGAATCCTGATTCACGGTGACAGTTTTTTTGCCCTTGAGAATGGGTTCAAATTTATCCTTAATAATCCATTTGCCATCTTCACGGATAACGAATTTGATTCGGAAAAAATGACTTTTTTCCCCAATACGTGAAATGATCACTGCTGCCTTTTCATCATTCATGGTAGCGTCAACAACACCATCAATTCGAAATGTTGACCAACAATAAGATGCTCCATCACGCTTGAATTCATTAAAACAGTCTCTGATGGGTTTATCAAGAATTTTATTCTTGGGTGTATTAGAAACTATATCAAGATTGAATTGAGCATCCTTCCATGATGATCTCATGTTTCCGTCTCTTGGACGTTTGTTACGTTTTTTGGGTCTATCGTGATTAAATCTAGGATTGATTTTCAATAATCTCTTAAACTCTTTCATGTTTCCGTCTATTGGGCGTTTGTTACGCTTTTTGGGTCTATCGAGATTAAATCTAGGATTGATTTTTAATAATCTCTTAAACTCTTTCATGTTTCCGTCTCTTGGACGTTTGTTACGTTTGTTTCCGTCTATTGGACGTTTTTTGGGTTTATCGAGATTAAATCTAGGATTGATTTTTAATAATCTCTTAAACTCTTTCATGTTTCCGTCTCTTTGACATTTGTTTCTGTTTACTACACGTTTTTTGGGTCTATCGAGATTAAATCTAGGATTGATTTTCAATAATCTCTTGAACTCTCGATCAGCATTGAATTTAGCATTTTTCGAAGTCAATCTCTTGAACTCTTTCATGCTATATATAAAACAGGTGTCTAAATGAAAGATTTATGTATAATCAATCACTGCAATGGGTCAGTCATTGAATTAGACAATAGTGTAGTATATAATGACCCAAGAATTCAGACTACACCCAGTGATTAAAAATTACGAAGCATCTAGTGATGGTACTGTCAGAAACTGTAGACTGAAGAACCCAATTGGGTGGGATAATGGTATGGGGTATTTGGTGTTTAATGTTGGAAGGAAGACATTTCGCAATCATCGTTTCGTATTTGAATGTTTTAATGGATTGATCAAAGATGGTTTTATTATTGATCACATTGATTCTAATCCAAGGAACAATTCTTTATCCAATCTGCAAGCTATCACACAAGGTGAGAATATCAAACGAGGAAGGAATGGCACTTGTTCAAATAAAGCGAGACCAGTGAAATCTTTGAATACAACAACTAACGAAGAGAAAATATTTCAATCATTATATGAAGCCGGCAAGTATTTCAATATTTGTAGAACTTCAGTACGATTCGTTGCAGAGGGGATAACCAAAACGGCTATTTCAAAAAAGACGGGACAAAAAGTTCAATTTAGTTATGTCTAATGCGTCATAATTTCCAATTAGAGATATGTCATTCTTATAGAATAATGAATTCTGAAAACATGAATAGCATCATAGTTGAAATAGCAAAATTGAAAAATCAGGATATCAAACTATCAGATGGATTAAATCCTGACCAAATTGTGTCTGATTTTCAGGATATAGAATACGGGGTTAACAACAATAAATATATGCTACCCAAGAAATATGCACTCATCAAAAAAATTCAGAATTCTATTAAAGACTCTCTTTCATTTTCCAGTGACATCAGTGTGTTCGTCCCGTTGTATGCTATCGTAGAGGGAATACGAAAAGAATTGGGGTACGAATACGAATTGAAAAAAGAAGTCAACTCTAAAATTAGAAACCTACGAGCATTAATTCAAGAAAATGAACAATTTTGATTGCCCGACCATTGATTGCCCCGACTCTTATCATTTTTTGATTGCCCGATTATTTATCATTTTTTTTAGCCGACCCTCAGAGGGATGTCCAAAATCGATGGACGATGTGTTAGATTGGTCAAAACTAGAATGTTGAAACTATCAGTATTATTTTATTTATATACAATTTTGATACTTTCAACATCAATGATAGAGCTGTCAAAACAATCAAATAACACTTCCATGACCGTATCAAAAATCATCCGACATGTAACAAAAGTGGGGAAACTCACAGTATTATTTATTTTATATACAATTATGTGACTTTCCCCATCATTGATAGAAGGCGTCTCACGATGAAATAACACTTCCATGACCGTATCAAAAATCATCTGACATGTCAAGTGTTTTGCAATTGAAAAATAGTTTGCGATTTCAAATAATGGTCAATGAAGCATTAACAAACCGATTGGCTCGTGAACGACTGGATGCAATTAAGAGATTTGTACCAATTCGCGACTCTGTAAGAAATAAACTGCAACAACGACAGAGTTTACAAACTGATTTTGCTCTGGGGTCTGAAGAGTTGTTTAAACCAGTAACCACAGCAACGAAGGGGGTAGAGCGTGCTTTACTGGGAGATGGTCCCGAGACGGGAAAATCTGTTATTGGTGAACTTGAAAAACTAGCAGCGAAAACTGAACAAACTGAACAAACTGATCCGAAAAAAACGACTGTTTCTCTGTTGAATAAATTTACTGATCATGCTAAAATAGTAATAAAAAAACCTAGTTTATTGAAATCAAAGGATTATCAAGCCTTTGGTAATTTTGCTGCTCAAAGCTATAATTCAAAAAAAGATTTTTTAAAGGACGAGTATAAAAATGATAGAATATCAAGTAATGATTGGTTCGATAATTTGTATAAACTAAATAAAGGGATTGGCCGTTTGAATAAGGATGAGATAGGATACAAGGAATTTAAAAAGGGGATTAGTAATTATAAAAGAGAACAAATAGAAGAGCGACAACGAGAAATAGAAGAACGGCAAGATCTAAAACGTCAAACACCAACACGTAGACAAACAAGAAGACAAAAAAAACAACAACTACCACCTGATGATGATGATGATTTAGAAGAACGACGTCAAACACCAACACGGAGACAAAAAAAACAACAACTACCACCTGATGATGATGATGATGATACTCTTGATTATTTACAAACCACGGATACAGACAAACTAGATGAAGCAGCTGGCTATAGCGGAAGTGGATTAGGAAATCCAAGGATTGGAAACATTTGTCCTGATAGTGTTATCAATGATATATCACGATTAGATGTTCTCATCGGAGGAAAACGAGCTGGAAATAACTCTCCAGAAATAATTAATGAAGCAGCTGATATCTGTAGACGGTTATTTGCCGGCGGTATCATGGATATCAAAACCTATCGAGATTTCATTGACGAGTTAGCAAATGGGTATCATAGCGATTAAATAACAATTGAAAACACTATTGTTTTTATAATAATGATCATCCATTACAATCATGATAAACCAACCCTCGTCTATGTAGTTAATTCACGGTTTCCAGTTTATAGAGCATACTACGGAGATGGCCTCGGCAAGACCATTTTAGGATTCTTTTCAAGAATGGCCCCCAAAGTGATGCCGTTAGCTAAACAGTTATCAATGAAAGCCATTGATGTTATTCGTGATAAGGGTATTAATACTGTTGGAGATCTTGCCGGGAAAGCGTTTTCAACTGCGAAGGATAAAATAACATCATTAGTGGGGCGAAAAAAGAAACCGTTACCGTCTACAGAAGAAATGCCTGCAAGTGTTAGTAAAATTATAAATAACGCAGTAGATGAAAAATTAGCGTCGATGGTAAATCAAGGAGACCAAAGCAATATTGCAAACATGATAGCGGGAAGTGGCCTTAAAAAACTACGTCGATGAAAATGGAAAAATCGTTTACGATTTCACTATTTAGACTCTGATAAATAGAATAAAATGTTCAAAAAATCATCTGATCCAGCGTTTGATATAGACGCCCCAGTTGGCAAGGATGATTCTGTACGCGATTATCAATATTACGCCTATCATGCCATAGACTCAAATAGTCGAGCAAGAATTGATCTTCAAGTCCATGATACCAGTAAATACTTTTTGCCCTGTGAAGCATTTATTGAAGTAGAAGGAGATATTGTAACAGCTGCTGATACTACTGCTGTACCAGCACCGTATCCAGCTGGTACTCAAGTCGGTTTTGTCAATAATGGTATTATGGCGTTATTTGAGAGTGCTAGATATCTCATTGATGGAAAAGAAATTGAGTCCATAGATCGTGATGTTGATGTGGCCACAACAATCATAGGGTTAGCGAGATATTCTGATGATTATACAAGATCAGCAGGGCCCTCTATGATGTTTGCAAAAGATGGTAAGAATACCGCTGGTGGAAATCCATTTGTTGTAAGACGACCAAAGAATAATGCTGGCACCGCTAATATTGATGCCGAAGATATGATTATAAACAACGATGTTAATTTCAATCTAGGAGCTGCAACACGAAACGCAATGTTGCAATGAGATCGTAAATCATTTTCATGCGCGATTCCACTGCATCACATATTTGGATTCTGTAGAAACGTCAGAAAAGTTTTCTACGGGGCGAAGCATACAGTATCGCTTGTACGAAAGAGTGATGATAACGACGCAATTTGGAGGATTCCAGCAAACCCAGCTGCAGCACATATAAATGATGATGCCGGTAAAGTCAATTTAACAAAAATATCATTGTGGATGCCAGTGTTGACTCCAGCAATCACCGCAGAACAACGACTACTATCATTTATGGACCAAGGAGGAAAGTCGTTGTTGAGTTGGCTAACCGTGAGTACAGATGTGAAACAATCAAATATCAACGGGTTATTCACTTGGAACCTAGCATCAAAACAAGGCGTTTCTGCGCCACGTCATATATTTATTGCGTTCCAAGATAACACACGAGTTGGCAATCAAATCTTCAGTCATATGATATTTGATCAATTAGGTGTGAAAGACGTCTCACTGAGAATAAACGGCCAGCAGGAACCATCTGAGGATATACAACTTAATTACACAGAAAATCATATTGCACGAGTTTATCATCGTCTGTTGTCATTTATGGCACGCGATCAAAATGTCGATACTGGTTTGCAAATATCACAATTTGATTTTAAGAATCTGTATCCGATCTACTACTTCTCACTGGAACATCTCGATTTGACAAGACAGTCAGTTGTTGATATACACTTTAGAGCTAATGTGACTCATGGTGCTATTGCTAATTATAGAGCGGCTGCTGTCATTCTCAGTGATAAATCAATGCTACTCGAAGGTGTTGGTGGAAGAATGAGAGTGGTAGATGCCCCAGTAGAAAATCTTTGAACGATTTTTCATTGAATTAGAATCAATCAATTATATATAATGTCATATAGTGTTATTAGTGTTACGTTAACTCCTGGTCAAATCAAAAAATTGCAATCAGAATCGGCTAAAAAATGTGGAACCACAATCACGTTGAAACCTAATCAAATGACTGGTGGTGAAAATAAATTATCGCTGACAACTCGTCAGGTGAAACATTTCAATGATGCTTTCAAGGATAAAAAAGGGGTTCAGATTACTCTCTCTGCGGCTGCTATTAAAAATATGATGAAAACAGGCGGTATATTTCCATTGTTAGCTGCAATACCAGCATTGATTGCAGCAGCAGCCCCAGCGGTGGCTAAAGCAGCAGCGTTAGGAGCCGTTGGTACTGCAGCAGGAATGGCACTTAAGAAGGCAGCTGGACAAGGATATAAAAAAAAGAGACGATCCGCTCAAGGATTGGGTCTAAGACTACCAGGAACCCCGTATTCATGGTACAGCGGAAAAGGTCTAAGACTACCAGGAACCCCGTATTCATGGTACAGCGGGAGATCCGTTCACGGATCAGGCCTGAGACTACCAGGAACGATTTATTAATTCAGGAATCGATGATTCCAATGTCCAATTTTGATTTAATGGATGCTGCTAAAAAACTAGCGATTAAACATTTCAGAGGTGTTTTTATGAAAGATCAATTACCACATCAACCAAACAAAACTGAAACAGGTATTATTAATCTCGATAACAGCACCGGACCTGGAACTCACTGGGTTGCATACGCTATTGATCCACGTGGGATTGTCTATTTTGATTCATATGGATTAGCCCCACCAAAGGAGTTTATATAAAAACCCTTCCAATGAAGACTTGGTATTCTACGCTACCAACACAACAAATCAATGACCCACCAATATGCGGCAGTGAAGTATTAAATGTCCTTGATGCTATTTCTAACTCCTTGGGTAACCCAAGGGGAAAACCACCACACATTGTCGTAAATGACTACACCAGCAATCGCTTTTTAGAGAGAGAAAGAGTTTTACAATAACATGATTGATATTTGGGGAAGACCTCTGAAACCCAAACCCGATGACACTGCAACCCCTGATTCTATCAAGGATATAACAAAAAAAATTAAAGATGAAATCGCTGAGACGTTAAATTTAACAAGTGTTGACCCGAATGAAATAGTTGTATTTCAAGACAAACAGGGTAAATTGAAATCTAGTAATATTTCTCTGGATGATATTTTAGTTAAACAACAAAACGCAATCGAGAACACAGTTGCGTTATTTTCCGATCAGGGTAAATTGAAAACCAGTAATATCTCTCTGGATGATATTTTAGTTAAACAACAAAATGCAATCGAGAACACCGTTGCGTTATTTTCCGATCAGGGTAAACTCAAACCAGGTGTACTCGTTTCGACGATTACAGATCGATTAAAAACTCTCAACGACGAGTTAAACAATTCTGTGGTTGTACTAGCAACACTTGAATCTAGAATTGAAGAACACATAAAACAGTTTATATCATTTCGTAGAAATATCATTGATAAATTTATTGGAACCCCGTTAGATAAAATTGAACTAAAACTCCCTGATATTAAAAAATCCATTGATGAGACGAAAACTTTCATCGAAGGCATCAAGGGGGATGCAACGAGGATGATAACAGCCATTGAAAAAACAAAAATTCCTCATGAGAAAACCAACAACTTAGTATACACAATCCAACATGGATCATTTGAGTGGACACCTACAAACAACACATTAGATATCACTGCAACCGTTAAGGGTATTTATCGATTAACACTAGTAACACCATCGTCTCAATTTAATATTTCATCGTCCAGTTCATCTGGGGTCAATAATACGATTTCAACGATCATCGACAAGAATACAACTGAAAAGTTCACAATCGCATCTACTGATACTCATTTGGTTAGGGTCTCAACAACGTGGTATGTGGAATTCGTAGCGAATTTAAGTAAATCGTAATTGAAAACGCTAGCGTATTTAAAATAAAAATGATTTCATCATCGCAATATCGCTATGATCAGGTCAGAGAGTATCAAACTAGACTCAAAACCTTGTCTGAGGAGTATGAATTGAAAATTAAAAAATATCGCAGGAGAATTACCGCAATTGATGTTACTGTGTACGCTGTGAGTGGTGTAATCACCGGAGCTGGTATTATACTGTCTTCAGTGACAATGATGGCTCCGATAGCTGTTCCAATTTGCATTTCTGCGGCAACAACAATCGCTGGAATTATTTCAATAATCACAAAAAAAATATCATCATGCAGCCAACGGAAACTACAAGACTACATAATTCAATTTCATGTTGTGTCCACTGCATACTCGCAATTATCCTCATTGATATCGTCATCGCTCGATGATACAATTATATCAGAGAGTGAGTTTTCAGCGATGGTAGATATATATGATTCTGCGATGTCAAAATTAGAAGTACAAAAACATGAGTATAATAACAATGACAACACAGATGGAATTACTTCAACAAATAGTGGAGAACACAAAACCAGTACAAACAAGCATGATCTCAATAACCTCAACGAATCCAGAATTCAGTGTGAATTTCCCCTCTCCGGTCCCAGTGAAGGAGATAGCGCTAGCAAAACTACGAGTATACCACAGTTGGCCAAATATTAGGTCAAAATCATTTGGTGGTCAACAACCGAATAATTCACTGGTATTTGCAAATAAGAATAAACCCGACGGTACCCCAGACTGGAACGTTGTTTCCATACCAACCGGATCATACCAAATCGAACAAATCAATGATGAATTCGCGCGTAGAATAAAATCGATTACTGGAAAAGAATCAAAAATATCTATAACAGTTCATGTGCCGACACTATCATCTGCCATTGAAATAAGCACAGAAGGATACGTCGTAGACATCTATAACAGCTCAATAAGAACAGTACTAGGATGGCCTGAATTACCACCAAAGGGGGAAACCGTTGATTTACCAGAACCTCAAAAAACCGATTATATCACAAACAGGATAAAATCTGATAATCCAGTAAAGAGTTATATAGATTACAGTATTGCTAGAATCTTTTTTGCTCTTGACACTATAGATAAGGGAGGGAAATATCTTTTTGTTAACGAACTTAAAATCGCTGAAAATTTCACAGCAATGAATAATGATTTTTCACTGTTGTTAATACCCCTTAAATCCGGCTCTCTTACCCGAGATGAATTTATCAGTGTCGTAGAAACATGTAACAAAATCATCAATGACATGGAAACATTTAATTCACAAATTATTCAAGAGATATTAGATGACAGTAATCCTACAACAAGAACAATTTTTGCAGGAGGCAAGGGCATCCCCGTCAAGGATATACCAACAGTCAAACTACCAGGATATACTATCTTAGAACTACAAAAATCTCTCAGTGATGCCATCGATATTGGTTTTAAAATAATTCATGATGCGTGGAAAAAAGCAACATCACCGGAAATAAAAATCCTGACCCATAATAATGACCCAGATGGTGGTGGCAGGCATATCGCTCCGTTCAATGTGAATATTTCAACGGTGATTGCGCTCAATTTAGTATGTGATGTGATCGAAGGAAGCTATCAAATAAATTTAGAACGATCAAATCAAGCTCAGCAGGGATATATTTTGTATTCATTTGCACCAACAGCTCCTCCAGGGTTTTTATTAATTGAGTCCCCGGTGAATCCAGTCTATATGCGATGTCATAATAATTCATTAACCAGAATTAATTTCAAACTCACTGACCAGTCTAATAATCTGATTGATTTACAAGAGGAGGTTTTACAAATTAGTCTGTTTGTGAAATCCTAAGGGGATTTTCGTCGTAGTGATTTACATGACCCTCGAACACGATATCGTATCGGACTGGATCAAATATTCGGTTAACCCATAGCAGCAGAGAGGGTGAGTGACAACGACGTTGTAGTCCCTTTTTCCCAAAAAATGTAATAGTTGAAAAGTTTTTGATTTCATTAATTTCATTGATTTTTTCATAATTTTTTTTTGGGACCTAATCCATGATTCACACACACATTTGGGACCTGATGTCATTGACTTTTGGGTCTGATGTCATTGGTTTCATTGATTTTAAGCGTGATTTCAGTGAATACTTGTCTAAAAATGTTGTCTGATTCGCCCCTTCTGCTGCTAAAATTAACATGCTAGTGTACTGTATTGGTAGGTTAGGGACAGGAATAATAATTAAATTATATAATGTGCTTATGCTGGAATGCTAAGATAACAGTAATATTACATTCAAAGTAATGCTAAAGACATTCTACTCGATTAGATTTGTTAGGAAGGTAAATCTGTCATGAGATCTCTTTATCAGTAAGCATGTATTTGAAGAGACATAATGAATACAGTCGAAAAGGTATTAGCATTACTAAATGTTATACGTCGAATACTTGACTATAAATAGTTCCTATCAGATTAAAAACTAACAAACTATTTTTAAAATGTCGAAATAAACAAGATTATAGAGTCTTCTACTGGAACCTAAACACCAATTAGCATTTCTATAAATCACTATTATGTAATTGTACGTTTTCTTTCGGAACTGTACACATGATAACAAGATTAGGATCTTAATTTTAATAAGAAAGGTATGCTACTAAACGTATAACATAAAATGTAGTAAACAAAATGACCAGTATTTCATGGTGAATTTCCCGTGTACTGGTATTATTTGTAAGTGATTTTAGAAACGGTTCAGTCCACAATACAATTATGCAGAAAATATAATGAATAAACGATAACAAAAAGTGCCCAAATTCTCTATCTATCAATCTATCTATCTATCTATCTATCTATCTATCTATCTATCTATCTATCTATCTATCTATCTATCTATCTATCTATCTATCTATCTATCTATCTATCTATCTACCTACCTATCTATATATCTATCTATCTATCTATCTATCTATATATCTATATATCTATCTATCTATCTATCCATCTATCTATCTATCTATCTATCTATCTATCTATCTATCTATCTATCTATCTATCTATCTATCTATCTATCTATCTATCTATATGTCTGTCTGTCTGTCTGTATGTCCGTCCGTCCGTCTGTTCGTCCGTCCGTCTGTCTGTCTGTATGTCTGTCTGTCTGTATTTCTATCTGTCTGTGTAACAGAATTGTTACCGAGAGGAGGGTGGATTAAATGAACAATACAAACACAATTTGTGAAAGAAAATATAAATTTATGTAATAAATTATAAATGAAAAAAATACAGATGTAACAACACAATAATTCACGCGCTCAACCCACAATTACACTCACAACCATTCACAATACATGAATAAATTAAATAACAATACAAAAGGAATCACAAATGTAAAGGGATCTCTTGGATTATACACAGATCCAAGAATCCTTTACGAAAGTTAAATAAATGCAAGTACGATTTACGAAAAAAATAAACACAAACGACAAACTATCTATCGCACGATGGATTGCGATAACTAGCACGATCATATACTTGTATTCAATCAAGTTGCTAGCTTTTATTTATATCTATGTGATCACTTGAAATATTATTGCGATCTGACATAAACATGCAAATACAACAATGTATTAAATTATATCACAATTTCAATACACCTATGTGTCTCCCCTGTATAACCGCACGATTCAGCAACAGTTGAATCGTCTCCCAGTTTCCCCGAGAACCGAGGGTTGACCAATACTATTATCGGACGTTTCCCTACACGGATCCACCACAGTTATACGTTCAGACAGCATACAACATCTACCCGAACCAACGGTTCCTCACTCCCCTAGATGTCAACCCGGACGTTTTACAACTCTAAGACAGCTCCGACACTCGGACTTCTAGCTTTCCGGATATTTACATGTTACACAGATGTTGACGAACAGACAGTTCGACACACAGACAGATACTTCAATTCCGTTTGCACAAATTAACGGCACAATCACATTCAGATATTTATACAGAGATGTTCCAGAACAAACAATAGATGTCCCACAACAAATCAAACGATTTCAAAGACGTTTATCAAAAGATGGTATCAGATGTGTTAACAGCTACGGTATCAACGATGTTATTAGCAGCTACGGTATCAACGATGTTATTAGATGCGCTATCAGTGATGTACTTCTACGGTATCAACGACGGAATCAGCTATAATCAGACTGAATCAGACTGAATCAGACGGTGACAGCTATTGTCAGATGTTATCAGATCTACGGAATCAACGATGTTATTAGATCTCCGGAATCAGCTATAATAAACAAAACCAGACTAATAATAGTTGTCTCAAAAATAATCTAAGCCGTAGATTACGATATTGTATTTATAGTCTAAAAGTGACTAGTAATTCCAAATATTCCACGTTCATTGCAATAAAGGCATCATTATACGAAATGATAATCTGAATAAAATTCACAATAAAACGAAATGTAATTTTAACACTCACCCCTTTGGCTGGAGATTTGCAAGACGAGGTTATCTATCCTTCGATTAGATATTTTAGTTCCCGTAAATAATAATGAGAAATCCTTAGCCTTATATACTCTCAATAGGTGAACATAAATCACATCGAGCTTGCCGTACACCACGTAAAACGAGTATTTCGGATTTCATGTAAATTACAAATTGGCACATGCAAATCGTTACACGCCACTTAATCACCCCAGGTAATGCGTGTACGACGTAATCAAGAAAATGGTGAGTTTCGTTTGCAATTGAAGAACACCAAAAATCAGTTCAAATTTTCGCCTAATTCTGTGACAATACCTCCCCCCTAAGAATAAAAATGTACACATTTTTAAAACTAACACAGAATAGAAGAAAAATAACTACTGATGATATCTTACAACATTTACACTGGTTATACTACAAACTGGATTTTATTACTGGGCAAATTCATACAAATTTCCCATCATGCCCTACTTAAGTAGTCTGCGCCTATATTTTCAACTCCCCTTATTGACATTGTCGCTCTGTCTCTTGATGTATAACTTGAGCATGTTTGCATGGAATGTCTTTACATTACCGTCCATGTCAATTTTATAGTCCATGTCACCTTTTACTTCTTTAACTTCATATGGACCTTTCCACTGGACTAATAACTTATTCGAACTCGTTGGAAGAAGCAATAGCACCTGATCTCCCACAAGAAATTTCCTATTACGCGCTCTGCGGTTGTAATACTTGGCATATCTGCGCCCCGATTTAATCAATTCGTCACGTGCCATCTGGCATGTACTCTCAAGTTTATTTCTTAGATCTAACACGTACTGGTAAGTCGTTTTTATTTCCTCGTTCGAGACATCACCAGTCCATAGTTCGCGTAGTATCCGCATCGGGCCTCGAACTGTTCTACCATACAACAGTTCAAAGGGCGAGAACCCTAAACTTTCCTGCGGTA